>VXCM01006823.1:0-25047 GCA_014773175.1 Lucifuga dentata | reverse complement strand
TTCCTCTTTTCTCTCTGCCTACGGACACGCCTTCCTCCTCTCCTTCTTCGACCAACAGTAGCCCATCGGATTTAGTAATAAAGAAATTGTGCTTTTAGTGTAAAATCACCTAATTATCATACGCATACGGACTTTTAAAACATACGGCATACAGACAAGCATACAGGCTTTTTTTCGAGTTTTAAAACCACCAAATTTGAGAGTTTAAAAACTCTAAATAATGTCCCCTCGTTGTTTCCTCCCCGTTTTATATGGCCCTAATACGCCGTCGTAGATTTATGATTCATGTGGCTTGCGGATGAAGTTAGGAGAGAAAACGGCTCAGATTCTGACAACAGCTTCAGGTTTTCTGGCAGAAACTCAGAAACCTCCGGATTCCCCGGTTATTTATTCTACTTTCCTACAGAACTAAACCTTCAGCCTCTCCGTGAGCGGGAGGCGGAGGAAAAGGATCCAAGGAAGGAAGGAGGGATGAGGGAGAGGAACATTAAAGGACCATAACGGTGTTTTTGCATGTTTGAGCTGAACATATATACAGGCTGCATACATGTTATGTACAGACAACCATTTCCGGTTTTCCTACCTTCCAGGCAGCCATCGATTTCAGTTCATTCCATCTTAAAAATCAACTTGAAACGTGCTCGACGTAAGTAATCCATCACACAAACACGACGCCTATTTAATATTATTTAATCGATCCAACATGGAGCTGCATGGAAGAAAATGTACGTCTCCGCCAGGAAATATCATCCCAAGATTTTTGCCAAGAAACACTTCTACATCCAGATGTACGAGTCAACACTGAATTTTAAGATGGATGTACGTTTGATTTTTAAAGATTAGGAGATTTGGTAAAAAATGAGAAAAACTAAAATACAGTTTTAAGTTTTGGAAAATGATTGTGAGTAATGAAAAGCGGATGAGGTTGTATTTATTGGGACTTAAACATGCAAAACTACTGGTATGGTCCTTTAAGAAAATTGAAATCTGATTGTTTTTCTTCATAATGAAATGAGGTTAATCATGATTATGAATCTGGAGTTTGATCAGAAATGCCGTTTTATCAGTCTGACATTAAAATGCAGGAAAAACAGGAGAATCCTTCAAACGCTAAAATCTGGTGGAAATCAGAAAATCTGTTCACATCCAAAATAAGGAGATTAAACTGACCAAAGTTCCTGATAGTGTCGCCATAGCAACTATCTAAATTGTAGAACTTCCACTTTTGAAGATGAACTGTTTTAGATTTTTAACAATAAATAAACAGTTTTAAACGGTGAAATTAACAGAGGTAATCGCTGCTGCAGCTTTAATGATTCTTCTTCTTCTTCAGAAGTTCATCTCCTCCGCCTGCCCGCGTTCCTTCCTGCAGGGCATTTTCTCTTTTGTCTCTTTATTATCAGAGAGTTTTTGCGGTGCAGCATCTTTTTCTCCTGACCACATCAGACGGCAGGGGCGGAGCCGAGCGGGGGAGGGGCGGGGTTAGGGTATTTTTCAGAGTAAATCCAGGGTCAGGTTACCTGTCTGTGCAGGCGAGGAAAGATAAGAAGATAGCTTTTTTTTTTTTTTTTTNGTTTTTTTTTTTTTTTTTGTTTGATTCTAGAAAAACGTGTAGCAGTTTAACAAAGAGGATGAAAATCAAGAGAGAAAGAAAGAAAGAAAGAAAAAAGAAAGCAGGTGGAGATAAAGACAGGAGGAGAAGAAGAAATGGAGGCTTAACAGGAGTTGGCTGATCTCTCTAATCCTGAGCGGTATTTTGTTTCGGCTCGGAGACAGAAAGACAAAGAAAGGAGGAATAAACTGATAAAAGCCGAGCTGCTGGAATTAACAGGAAGTCTGCTGACGCCTCCAAAAACAACAAAGATCTGCAGGACGAAACCAAACTCCTAAAAGATCCTCTGTTATCCTGACGTACAGATCCTGTACAGACCTCAGGCTGCTGGCAAATAACACGGACATGAACGCTGATACTTTAATGTTTGGTCTCTGGCGAACGGCGGCCGCTGTAAAAGTCGGCTGCTGTGAAATGATCGTGAAGGAATAAAATAAAGAGCGGCGCTCGTTAAAGGGCAGCGAGTGATTCTCTGGTTGAATAAATGCAAACGTTTTTTATCGTTCGTGTTGTCAGATCGCTGCACCGCTCACATTATGCCACTTCCTGTTTCAGAATCTGCGTTTATGAACTCGTGGTTTTTAAACGGCATGACTGATGGGCGCCAATCGGCCTCCAAATGACCTTTAACCAATAAAAACACGTAAGACGAGACGCAGGAGATGACATTTGAGGTCGTTCATGAGGTCGTACTCGAAATTTGAAACAACGCAGACGGCGTCCGTGTGATGTAAATGCCTCTTCATCGACGATTAGCCAAGCGAAGAAAAACAAAAAAATGGCGAACAACTTTGACAAACGACCGGCAGAGGACATGAGGAAGGACCAGCGCCATGACAGATGATAAAGATGCCAATTCCTGGCAGGAAATCACCCGTACTCTGAGGTCTGAGGAACTTCCTGTCGCATGAAGTGGGAAAATCTAAGCGACCAACACGCGAAGACGAGAAAGAAGAAGAAAGCAGGAAGTGGAACTCCTGATGAGCCTTTCAGTCGTCATGAAAGCACAATAACCATGAATATCAGAACTAGCGGACGCTCTGTTTCGTAGCCGTCCATCGCATGTGTTCTAAGCATGCGTCAGGTTTTACTCAGAGCCAGGCCTGATGACTCCGCCCCCTTCTAATTGAAAAGCAAACTGCTGCAGAATTAGCCGCTTGGCTGCATTTTTTCCTCCATTTTTATTCTTTGCTTTCTATTTCCAGAAGCACATTTGAACCGTCTTACCACTAAGTGATTTATCACTAAAGGCGCCAACATGTTCTGCGTTTAAACCATCTGTTCCTCTTAAAAAACAGGTAAAAGTGTCAGAATCTGCAACAAAAACAAAAAGGAAATCAAAGTGATTTTCACTGGAGGAACAAAAAGCCAGACGTATCAGAAGTTGTAACACCGTTTAAGCTACGCTAACATCCAACGACAGACGAGTTAGCGGACGTTTAGCTGCACAAAGCAGTAGCATTTCTGTTAGCCGCTCACTTTGCTGCTCTAAAAAACGAACAGAAGCATCTTTCTGTGAGTTTGTCCTCGCTGCGGTGGCATCCAGGACCTGAACCCTGCCGGACCCACGCTGAGGTCTGAGGCTCAGACGTGCAGCTAAACCATGCTAAAGCTGCAGCAGCTCTGTCCTGCGGCAGCGTGGGGTAAAAACGCTCGCTGCCAGATCTGCAGACAGGAAACAGAGCCAGATCCTCGCTGACACAGCGGGCCCATTACAACCCGATCCCGCTAACCCTGCAGGAGCCCAGACAGAGCCTTCGCCTACTCAACCACCTGCACCTGCTGCACCTCCTCCTCCTCCTCCTCCTCCTCTGAGGAGGAGGAGCAGGAGATACGTTCAGGTACTGGTGGGCGATAACGACGCTGCAGGCACACGTTTACATGTTTACATTTCAGATTCACTCAAATATCTGTGTACTTTGGGGACAAAATATACCTGCGTACGTTTCCATCATAACACAGTAATACTCGTCAGCAGAGCGGATTCTGCTGCTCCATCCTGGAGCTTTATCTATTTTTTATAACAGAGAAATGATGATTTAATATTAAAAAATATAGCCGTTGTTGCTGTTCATTCTGAGCTAAACAGCAGAACTGAACAAAGGTTTTCTTCTCGTTTTCACTCCTGCATGCTTTGGTCGGGTTCAGTGGAACTCGGGTTCGTTTCCCTCGTTAGTACGATTCGTTAGTGCAGGTTTAAACACAGCGATCTCACCTGGATCCGGACCAAAACAGCAGTGACGAGCCGTTTAGAGGAGGTCTGTCTGGTTCCAAACTAACTCTGGTGTCATTCATTTATGGTCTGAACATGAGACAAACTACTTCTGAACCGACTCCAGATCAATATATTGATGTGCTAATTAATTAGCAGCAGAGATGCTAGCATGCTAGGTGTGTGTTTAACGTTAATAAACTCCGCCTCTGAATCAAACGATGCTGTTAAAGGTGGAAACACATCAATCTGAGCTAACGTGTGTTCAGATGAACAAGTGTTCAGGTTAGCGTGTGCTTGTATGTTGTCAGCGTGTGAAGACAGCACATCTTCACATCATGTGAAGCAGCATGTGGTTTTCCACATGTGATTCAGCTTCTGCTGTCATAGTTTTCTTCTTCATGGATCAAATGATGCTATGACAGGAAAGGATCCACATTCATCTTTGTTACTCTGATTTACTTTGATAGAAACTACTTCCTGTTTGGAGTTTCTGTCTGACCAATCAGCAGAGAGAGTGTTGTCACATGACTTTAGCTGAGAGATTTTGGTTTGATTGGATGTTTTTTTGTGGGAATCTGAACCAAACCAAGCAGTGAATGCAGCGTTGGAATGATCGAGTTGCTCATTCAGACCAAAGCAAACGATCTGCAGATCTGAAAACATGAAATATTCATTTGTATGATGCAGCGTGTTGATGTTCAGTTACAAAAACTACACCAAGAGTTTTAAAAAGGCTTCCGCATAAATCTTTACGATCAAAGAGACGTCTGTCTGTTCTGCTTCATCGTCGTCAGCCCATTTTCCAAAACAGCGTCATTTTTGTCTTTACGTGTTTTCCATCGTAAGAGCAGATGAATAAATCATGAAGAGAATCAGGACATGAACCGAAGGCTTTGTTGGGTTAACGGGACGTGTTCCGTCTGTCACGGTAACCTCAGAGGAAGAATCTGAAGCATGTTTCATGTGAAAATTCAAACATTTGCAATGTCAGACAAATGCTGCCTTTCTGCGCCGACGAATCGAACCGCCGTTCATCTGCATGAAAATATTTACCGTATTTACTCGAGTATAAGCCGAGTTTTTTTAACCAAATTTCACAAGCAGATCGGGGATCGTCAAAAGTAAGCAGTTAATAGCATATTTCTCTAGATTTATAGAGCAAATATTATAACATCCACTTTTAATAGGCAATATTATAAATGGGAAAATCTATTTAAGAGTGATTCACACCTTTATTTTTATATCAATTCTTATACACGAGAAATTCAAATCAGATCCCAGAGAAGGAAATTTCCAGGAAATACTACCCATTACCACTACCCATGGAAAATACTTTAAATCATACCTTAGAATGAGATATTTCCTGACTAAACATCTTATCAGCACATTTTGCTGCTGTGATTGGTCAGTTACGGTAATCAGCTGCTGAAATAAATATCATGTTTACAGGTACGTGGATTATTTTCAGAAAATCAGAGGAATACTATGACAATACCCAGAAAAAACAGGTAATTTGCTAAACTAATAAACTGATGGAACAACATCAGGAGGTCGGCTTACATACAGGTTTCTTTAAAAATCTAAATTCGTGGGTCAAAATCGGGGAGTCAGCTTATAGTCGAGTATTTACGGTACAAACTTCTCTTTGGAAGGAATCAGAAAGAGGGAAAGCCGTTCTGCTGTTATCCATCATCGACCCGTCACCTTCAAAGTGTTCCAGGAGTGATTCCGTGATGAAGTGCGGTAACTTACCCGTGTTTCCTCCTCTTTTTTCTGCTTCTGTTATTGATTCCTGACATTTTCTTTCGGAGCAGAATACGAGTCACGTGGCGGCGGCGCTTTCTGCTGTATTTTCTGCTGTTCTTGGACAGAAATGGTCTCTGAGCTCTGATTTCTCTGTGCGACTGAAGCCTGACACCAAACCCTGACATTCAGCGTGATGCTTCAGATTGCTGAGTCATTTTCTGCTATCAGACGCCATTAGATCTGCTGGAAGGATCAGCGTGAGGCTTCACAGCGTCTGTTTGGCCGATTATCTGCACAGATCAGAGACACGCTGCAGCAAACAACAAATACACCACAAACCATGTGATTTCTGCCGTTTAAAGGAGCATACCGGTGGTTTTGCATGTTTGAGCCCGTAGATACGTTACTGACAAACCATTTTCCATAACATACTACTGCAGCGGTGCATTTTAGATTTATTTTTCCTACCTTCCAGGCAAACATTGCTTTCAATTCATTTGCTATAAAAAAAAAAAAAAAAAAAAANATAGGCCGGATTCACATGCTAAGCGTTAGCGTTGCGCTGACCTGGGCGTTCCATTATTGTGTATTGGAGCTGAGCAGTGACTCCTAACGTTGCGTCACGCCACCTTGAACGCCACGCGATGCTCAGATTCTCCGTTTTGACGCGATGCTCAAAGTTCATTTGAATGAACTTTGACCTTTCTGACGCTGACTTTCCAACACGCAACCAATCAGAGCGCTGCTGTACATCACATAACCAGAAGCACCACAATAATGGAGGAGGAGCTTATAATCTGTAGAGTATACAACACAACATTAAAAAAAAAAAAAAAAAAAAAAGGCGCTTGCTTGGCGAAATGTCAGCAGTCAGACGGGAACGTCAGGTTTGGAAACTGTTATGTCTGAAATGTGAGGTTTCATGCACCCACATTCGCTGTTTTTTTGCTTTTCTTCTCCGAATAAGAAGAGCATTTTTGTTTTTTGCGATGTCCACATCGCTACCCGAGTCGAAACCGAAATCCGATTTTAACCACGAATGTGCAAAGATCGTGTCTAGGCTACTTCCTGTCTTTACAGTCCACGGTAACCGTTAAATTGTCATCAGCAACGAGCGCTTCCTGTCAGCGCGAGGTTGCGTGGCGCTGCTCAGACTCCGCTCATGCAGAACGCTGAACGCCCAGGTCAGCAGCAATGCTAACGCTTAGCATGTGGATCCGGCCTTAGAGATCTGAAACTTGCTTGAGATGAATAATCCATCACAGCAAACAAAAGTATAAGTTTTTCGTCAAAGTAATTTCACCAATTCAATTCACCAATTCACGGAGCTACGTGGAAGAAAATGTATGTCTCTGCCACTGAATACAGTCCCAGAAGACGGCGGCTTTTATAGAAAAATTAAAAACAACCGTCCCTTCTACATTCAGACGTGTCAGTGGATAAAACTTTAAATTTTAAGCTCAACGTTTGATTTTTAAAAGATTAGGGGATTTAGAAATAACATGATAAAATACTGTTTTACGTTTTGGAAATTATCAGTAGTATAACGTGTATGTGGGTAGTATTTATTGGGCTTAAATATGAAAACCGTCAGTATGGTCCTTTAAAATGATGACAATCTCTCCAAAACAACAAAAAAGATGGTGGATCGCCAATTTATGGCATTTTCTGACAGGGATCATTCCTCACAACGAGCACTTTTACTTTTGACATCCGAGTACATTTTACTCCTGCTGCAGCTTCTGAGTATTTGAATACTTCTTCTGCAGCAGACAGCGAAGCGTGTACTGCTGCGTGACGTAACACCCACAGGCGAGCCACTTCCTGCCTTCGCCCGTCTGGTAAAAGGTCGCTGTCACCTCCCATCAGGCTCACAGCGGCAGACGTGACGGCTTCCCTTCCCGTCCTCAGGCCAGAAGACGAGCATCATCTCCAATCACAGCTGGCTGCGGTGACGAGCCGCAGAACACACGCACGCATGCACGAACACGCACGCGCACACACAGACCGAGTACACGCTACACACACAGGCCTGTAGCGACTCACTGAAAGCATATGATTGGTCGTCTGTGGGGAGCGGCGTGAAATTGAAATAAACGTCAGATTGTTTGTGTATCGTCTCCCCGTGCCGCCATCACCCGTCTCTTCGCTGTCCAATCAAATCGCGCGCATCCTCCTCTTCCACNCCCCGTGCCGCCATCACCCGTCTCTTCGCTGTCCAATCAAATCGCGCGCATCCTCCTCTTCCACGGAGAGGTTATGTCCATCCGGCCATCTGTCCGTCAGGTTCTACTGTACCGCCTCAGACATCATTAACCCCTCCCACCCCTCCCCCGCACGTACACACACACACACACACACACACACACACACACACACACTCAGGCCTCTCCAGCTGTCCAATCAACAGAGTAAACGAGCGAAATGAGCAAAGCGGGGAGTTTTTCGCTGAATTACTCACATAAATGAGTGAGAGTCATTATTAATTAAAGGGCCAGTACGCAGGATTTTTAACAGCCCTGCAGCTAATTTAAAGCGTTTTCAGCATAAACAGCTAATGAAGCATCATTTCACAGGTGCTGAGACTTCCGAGGCTCATAGATTATTTAACGCTCCTTTAAGGGTTAAGAGGTATGATTAACTCCACATAAGCGCATTCCCACCAGCTTTCACCTTTATTTTTTAAATATTTTAATGCAGCTACAATTTGCACTGTGCTATCATTCGTTCATGGTAATACAAGCGTAATTTTTTATATGATAAAAATGTCATATTGTTTTTTCACATGTTGCAAGAAGAAGAAACTAAACATCATGTGTGAAAGCATCAGCTTAGCTTCTGATGAACTATTTCCTGTTGTCTGAAATGCTTCAGCTACAAGCTAACAGGCTAACAGCTACAAGCTAACTGGCTAACAGCTAAAGGTGGAAACACAACAAATTAGTTTCTCCACCTGAAGCAGAAACACCTGGTGAATAAGAAAGCCACATGAGGTGGAGAGCCAATCAGATGGTTTGAGACGCAAAACAAACAGGAAGTGATGCTGACTCAGTCAAGCACAGCTGGAGCATTAGCTAGATGTACTTCCTGTAACAGAATAAGCTAACGGTGGCATGGAATTAGCAAAGCGGTGACTTGTTGTTGTTGTGATGTATGAACAGTGTTAGCTTAGCTGCTAACAGTGTTAACTTAGCCGCTACACTAACTGAGTGAGTTCTTGTCTTGTGGTGGATTTGGACTTCAGAGCGTATTTAAGTTTAGCATCATAGAAGCTAATTAGCATCATAACCTGCCAAAGTTCAGATCTGATGACATCATCAGTCATTTTATTTATGTCTTATAACGACTGAAGACGAGCAGCAAAAGCTAATCTGAGCTACTGTTTACAAGCTAAAATATTACAGCATTTAGTTATTTCTACTTTTACTGTTTCTGCTTTTACTTCGATTCATTTTTACTCAAGTTGGTACAGTTTGCAGTATTATTTACTTCTAAAATCACCAATAAAACACTGTTTACTGTTACATATTGTCTTGAGTATTGCTGTCGCAAAATACTTTGAGGTGTCATGATATTTTAAGGCGACATCGTTGACTACTGGCGTTGAGTCAGAGAGGACGGACACTAAAACGTTTTAGGAGGACGTTTCTGTCTCTGGAGAGTAATGTCGGTCCTTTAACGTGGCCTAACACCTGTAAACCTGCAGCATAACAGCGTGTAAAACTGCGTTGGATGTAAAAATGAAATGGATGTTCGGACTGCAGAGCCTCACGCTTCAAAACCGCCTTTTCCCAGACGCTTCTGGCCAATAAAATGGGTCTGGCGAGCTTTGCAGCGGCGCTGGCTGAGGTAGTTAAGGTCAGAGCAAACGTCATTGATTGAACTAAGTGCTCCGCTGAAAACAGCGCGCTTCAATCAATGCCGCCGCTAATGGCGTGGGGCGGCGCTCCCCGAAGACCTCGCCTGTGGACCAACGTGACAAAGTCAGGCGGAGGTGCTGGAGTCACGTTGGTTTTTGGCCGGCCAGGCGGCTCTCAGCTTCTCCCTGACAGAGGAGTAAATGAAAATGCCATTACTCAGACAGGCTGTCGATGTGGCGGCGGGGTGAAACGGGGTGAAATGGGGCGGATGAAAGTAGTTTAACCAGCGAGGCAAAGCTCACAGGTCCATGTAGTACAAATGTGAGGTACTTGTGTATTTCTATATGTGCTACTTTTTACTCCATTATATTCATCTGGCTGCTTCAGTTACTTTGCAGATTACAACCTGTAAAGTACCTAGACCAGGGATCCTCAACTGGCGGCCCACGAGNTTACTTTGCAGATTACAACCTGTAAAGTACCTAGACCAGGGATCCTCAACTGGCGGCCCACGAGCCAAATGCGGCCCGTGGGTCCCATCTATCAGGCCCTCAGATGACTTCTCCCAAAAAATAAAAAAATAAAAAAATCTTGTCCTTTACTTGCACTTATCTCAGAATTGCGTGTTATAAAATGTCATGCTTGGGCTCCTTTTGTTCAGGAGAATCTAAGCTTTCCATAGATATTCATATATCTCCATTTTATTAAGACATAGTGATTATAAAACACCGCAAATGCTACAACGGAAGTGCTGGGCTGGTTGTAAAGGGTTACGTTTAAAAATAAATAAAAAATAGATAAATAGAACTTAGAAATTAGATAAATAAATCTAGTTGGGCAACTCTGGCCTAGACTAACAGCTGCTGGACCAGCTACAACATTAAAGGAGCATACCAGTGGTTTTGAATGCTTAAGCCCAATAAATACAATCTGCATACAGATATTACTGCCAACTATTTCCCAAAACATGCGACTGGAGCAGTAAATTTTGGAATTGTTTTTCCAACCTTCCAGACCAACACTGTAAACTGAAAAATCAATTTGTACAGACTTGAAACGTGCTGAGATAAATAATCCATCACAGCAAATATTATGTCTATTAAGTTTTTTATGAACTTTACTTAATTTAATGGATCCAAAATGGAGCTGCGTGAAAGAAAACGTATGATTCCGCTAGGAAATATAGTTCCAGGAGCAGACAGGTTTTACAGAGAAATAAAAACCATCGTGCTTCTACAATCAGGTGAAACATAGAATTTTAAGATGCGTGTATCACCTGAACATTTGATTTTGAACAATTAGGGGATTTGGTAAAATAACAGAAAAACTAAAATACGGTCTAATGTTTAGAAAATGGTGTCAGTAGCTTAACGTGTATGCAGGTTGTATTTATTGGGATCAAACATCCAGGATTAAGGAAATAAATCGATTTTTTCATAGGAAAAAAATTGGAGTAAGACACCTCCATGTGCATTTCCTCACCTGGCGGAGCGTCTGCAGACTCCCGTGATGCAACGCACCATGTGACTGGCGTACCGTGGATTCCTCTTTATATGTCTTACTCGTATTACTGCATTAATCTGAGTACAGACCAATACCCAGAGTACAACGTGCACGTAAACGTGCATGTGAGTGACTTTTCCCAAAACTGTCTGTTTGCTTTTTACATTTTCCCTCTTTTCCTGTTCATTTTTCCCTTGACAGAATCCAAAATTACACCCTGCTGTACTTCCTCTGCTGCCCCACCCTTCACCGACAACGTCCGCAAAAAGAAACACACACACACACACAGACACACACACACACACACACACAGATNGGCCCCTCCCATACCCACCACAATTAGCCGAAGCCTGAACCGGAGCAGAACCAGCCGGAATCCACAGAACCTCCACGTGCACGGAGAAGATAAACACTTACACACACACACACACACAAAACAATGTGTGTATAATTAGGCACATATGTCCTCAATTTCACACACACACACAAACATGAGTAAATACACAACTCTCACACCAACCAAAGTTCTTCCAGCTTGTCAACAACCGCAATGATTCAGCAAAATAGACCAATTAAAGGACCATTCCGGTGATTTTGCATGTTTGAGCCTAATATATTCAATTTTCATACATGTAACATTACTAACAATCATTTCCCAAAGCATACTACTGGAACAGTGAATTAAAAATGTTTTTCCTACCTTCCAGACCTCCATTGGTTTCAGTTCATTCTGCTATTAAAATCAACTTGTTGATACTGTAAACGTTCTTGGGATAGGTAATCCATCATCACCAACAAGACGTGTATTCAGGTTTTTTTAGAAGTTATGTAATTTTAGTGTTTAAGCTCAATAAAAAGCGTGGAGTGAATGTATGCCTCCACCGGGGAATATAGTCCCAAAAGAAGACCTGCGTTTATGGAAAAATTTAAAGGACCGTGACTTCATAAGGCTGTGTAACTATTAGCAGGAGAAACATGGATTTTTAAGGTGGGTGTATCACTTGAATATTTGATTTTGAAAGATTAAGAGATTTAGCAAAATATCAGGAAAGCTGAAATACGGTTTTATCCTTTGGGAAATAATTGTCAGTAACGTAACATGTATGAAAACTGAAGATATTAGGCTCAAACATGCAAAATGGGAGGTGTGAGCTGATGCTAAATATGAGGTTGTTTAATTGTTATTTAAAAAAAACAAAACTAAAATATACAACCTGCAATTTTTTTTTTCGAATTATTATTATTTTTTTTTTCTAAGAAAATTTCTGGATAAATAAGACAAAAATAATGAAAACTCTGGATATAATAACACTTTATGATAATACTGGTAGCATCGTGCCGGTTGTCATGGAATACTGCTGCTTTGTTTATGGAGTTTAAAAATGGCCGCCGTGTAAATCAACAGGCTTCTGTTTGACCAATCAGCAGCTTCCGTCTGCTTCAGATCTGAACGAAATCAAGATAAAGAATTCTGTCACAACAAGATGAGGACTAAAGAACACACACACACACACACACGTAGAGGAATGAGTGCTTCTGCTTCCTGTTCAGATTGACCTTAAATCCCATTGGTCAACAAAAGAAAACCCTTCACCCGCAGAGATCCTTCATGTCTTAAACGTGGATTTGGTCGCTCGTGGTCACACGCGATGAGCCGACACAGACTCAGCTGGGTGACTCACCATAACAAAGAGACACGTCTGCGTTTAACACGGGGTCATGCGAGTCAGACACGTGATTCATTGCAGCCTGGAAATGGAGGCTCCTGTTCCTCTGACCTCGTCCTCGCCACGATGAGATCGGCCTCATGTGAAATGTTCTCAGGTTTTATGGGTTTGACCTGAGTTCTGGGTGTTTTAAGGAGACAGAAAAGGCTGCAAGTCTGCATATGTGTGGATTTAATATGCAGAAATAAATCCTGAAACTCTTTTTTGTGGTTTGGATTTAAATTCAATACAGATCAGAAGCATCAATTCCCTTAATTTATACTTTCCTTATGACGACTCATACGTGCATGAAATCAGTAACTTTAATGGTAAAAACCCTCTAAATCTGATGTTTAACAGGCCAAAGTGACAATGTGAGTGTTTAAAGGACCATACCGCCCATTTTGCATGTTTGAGCCTAATATATTCAGTTTTCATACATGTTACGTTACTGACAATCATTTCCCAAAGGATAAAACCGTATTTCAGCTTTCCTGATATTTTGCTAAATCTCTTAATCTTTCAAAATCAAATATTCAAGTGATACACCCACCTTAAAAATCCATGTTTCTCCTGCTAATAGTTACACAGCCTTATGAAGTCACGGTCCTTTAAATTTTTCCATAAACGCAGGTCTTCTTTTGGGACTATATTCCCCGGTGGAGGCATACATTCACTCCACGCTTTTTATTGAGCTTAAACACTAAAATTACATAACTTCTAAAAAAACCTGAATACACGTCTTGTTGGTGATGATGGATTACCTATCCCAAGAACGTTTACAGTATCAACAAGTTGATTTTAATAGCAGAATGAACTGAAACCAATGGAGGTCTGGAAGGTAGGAAAAACATTTTTAATTCACCGTTCCAGTAGTATGCTTTGGGAAATGGTTGCCAGTAATGTTACATGTATGAAAATTGCATATATTAGGCTCAAACATGCAAAATCGCCAGTATGGTCCTTTAAGGGGAAATCAGGGTTCAAAGGTCAAATGTGCTGCTTGACAGGATGGTCATTTATGTCTGTTATTCACGATGTCGTACATTCAGCTGTTTAGCTTAGCAGACGCTAAAGACAGTTTGGACAGGACATGTTAATATTTATGGACGCATGTAGAACAGGACATTACAAGGATTCAAACCTGTGACCCTAAAGGATGGTTTTTCACTATTACCCCCCCCCCCCNCCCCGTCCTCCCATTCGCAGCCATAAAAACACCATTTTCCTCTTTTGTAGCTCCACGGCACCATTACCTCACATCCATCAACGCCTCCGCACGCTGTGCGCCCAGATAAGGGGGGCGGGGTCAGAGAGTGTCCTACGCCAGTAATTAGGTAATTACAGGGAAGGTCTGACGGATCCTGCTGCTGCTGCATTTCTGTGAGCGTTAATAAGTCGCGTTGATAGAAGCTGCGATCTCTGCAACTGTTTGTTTTCTTTTATCGTGACCGATCGTTAGTTTGTGCTTGGTGATTGGACGCGCTCGTGCTTCATTTCTCCGCTTTTCACATCCAGTAAGAAGATAAAGTCAGAACAACAAGAGGAGGTGTGTTGAGGCTTTCACAGCAAAAGAAATCCAGAAAACAGGATGTTTGGAAAACTGGTTGGCAGGACTCCAACATGCAAAATCACCGGTATGGTCCTTTAACTTAACTTTCCTTTCACCTCTTGCCTGATTCTCACCGACGACACATCAACATGTGAAAGAAACGGTAGAAAATGGAAACAGATGTCATCCATAAAAAAAATTAATTAAAAAAAAAAGCGTGGAGGGAAATAATGAGAAAAACGAGATTTNTTTTTTTTTTTTTTTTTTTTAAACGCACCAGGAATCTGAAGTCTGACACAAAACCAACAACAACAACAACAACAACAACAACTCCAATCTAAAGAATCTAATTTCTGGAAATTCAAAACCAGATAAGAAAAAAAAAAAATCAGCTATCTGTGATAAAATAAGAAATTCGGCTGCGCTCACCGTTCTCTTTCTCCTCGCCGACGCCGATGGAGGCGGTCAGGCCCAGCGTGGAGGCCGTCGCCATCGGGCCCAAGATGGACTCCAGCGACGGGCCTTTCCGGTTAGACAGGAAGTGCTCCTCCTCATCCTCCTCCGGCCTCCTCTGCTCCAGGTTTCTCAGAGCGTCCAGCGTGAGCTCCTCCAGCTCTTTGCCGAAATGTTTGGCCACCGCCTGGAGCTCGTCTTCCTCCTCTTCCAGCTGCTCGTCATCATCATCGTTCACCTGTAAATCTGAAGCAGAAACACGGCGTCGTTTTGCACCTTTTTCATCCCTGTGAGGAAAGTTTTGTGAGGAAATTCTTTTCCTGGTTGATTTTCAGGACAGTTGTTGAAATGAGGATTTGACCTGATTCTTCTCCTCAATGAGCATCTAAAATAAAATGGCGGGATAAAATACCGGGTTTGACTAGTTATTAAATCAGTGGGTCTTTANCTAAAATAAAATGGCGGGATAAAATACCGGGTTTGACTAGTTATTAAATCAGTGGGTCTTTATGGGGAAACATTTTGGTTCCATCCCAAAACAATCCTATGGAAAACCAACATGCATAAATTTTTTTTTTTTTTTTAAACGAGACCCAACGACAGTTCGGTTTTCATCCAGGCTGTCGCTGACCTGAACAGACCAGATGATCGGAGCGTGCTGGAATCCTGAAGACATCTGAAGACATCTTTACACAAAGACCCGAAACCGAACCAAAAACAAGCAGATCAGAATGAAAAGAACTCGAACAGAACTAAGAGGAAACGTGAAGCCCTCTGCAGAGCATCCTGAAAAGGTCTTCGGTTCAATTCCCACTGAGGCGAGACGCATGTCAACAGCAACGTGTGCTACTGTAGGATAAAAAACTAAACCATCAGCATTCTTTATCTCGTTATGAAGTTCACGACTCCTCAGTATTTTTCCCAGTTGAGCGATTCGTCGTTTATATTTGTCCATCTTGTTGTTTATTTCCTAATTATTACATTAATAACCACCGATCATGATGTTAGCATAAAATGCTACAAATGCAGTAAAATAAGTTTTAATCCACATATCGAGACTGAAAACAGCGATTCATGATCATATTTTATGTTAGAACTTTGTCCGTCGTCCATCTCTGTTTCTGAACGGTACGTCCTGTAACATTATAAACACAGACGTGTGGCAGGACGCTCAGGGAACCAAAGCCGTGACGTCGTGGTTTCAGGTTTGGGTTACCTTCTCTGACGTAGGCGGCGTACACGCCTCTCAGCTTGGGTCTGCTGCTCTCCAGCTCCGCGTCAATTTCATCCTGGTAACCCTGAATCTCGTCTGAGCCACAGAAAAACAAAACACTTCATTAAATCTAAAGTCTCATATGGAATTAATGCAGAGATTAGAATAATTCTCACGTACGGGACAGATTAATAAACGC
Organism: Lucifuga dentata; assembly: GCA_014773175.1. Lineage (NCBI taxonomy): Eukaryota > Metazoa > Chordata > Actinopteri > Ophidiiformes > Bythitidae > Lucifuga > Lucifuga dentata. The sequence continues at coordinate 8,988 of VXCM01006823.1, read as the reverse complement.
CGTTCTTTAAAAGGAAAGGCCTGATTCGCTAACAGCGACAATTCCCTGTGGATTAATGCTCATTAAAAGACGGGTAAAGTTACAAATACATGGTAAATAAAGTTAATTTGACAAAAAATTTAACAAATTTCACCAAACATTGATGTAATTTTTTTGTCATAGTTACTTAATTTAACCGATCTGACATGGAACGACATGGAAGAAAACGTACGTCTCCACCAGGGAAAATAGTCCGAGAAGACGATTTTACAGAGAAATTAAAAATGACCTTCAACAATCGTGTGTGTTAGAAGGTCAATTATTGAATTTTGCATCACCTGAATGTTTGATTTTGAAAGATTAGAGGATCTTAGAGGAGATTAGAGGAAATATCATGAAAGCTAAAATACAGTTTTAGCTTTTTAAATTGGTTGTTAGCATCGTAGCATGTATGTCAGTAGTCTTTATTGGGCTCAAACATGCAATAATCACCAGTATGGTCCTTTAAATTACATCTCCAGTTCTGTGATTATATTATGATATGATACGTGCTTAATACACTTTATTCAGAAACAAAATCATGCAGAAAAAGAAGAAGATGATGCGTCTGATCTGCATTTAATCACGGACGAATCAAGGAAAGAAAAAACTTCTTCTTTGCGTTTTTTTAAAGGATCCAGAAAAAAACGATAAAAATTCATTTCTGCGCTGAAAAGAAAGTCAAGATGCTTCTGACACGATGGCAGTCGTGCAAGGATATCGCATTCATACCTTCAACGTCTCCCATCTTCTTCTTCAGCTCGCCCTCCAGCTGCAGGGAGGAAGATAAAGGAGAGAGAGAAAAAAAGAAGACAGGATGAAAGTTTGGTCCTGATCAAACAGGTGAAATGTGAGGAAGTGAACAGGAGGAGCGTGGGCGGCTTTCTCTTCTTCTCTAAGTACATAAGAGCAACGAAGAGTTTGTTTAAGCGTGAAGAGCTGAACGTCTCACAAACGGAGAGAAAATATTACATAACCTTCCTTCTTTAACGGCTGCTGCAAACGTTAGGATTTAACGTGTCGATAAGTCAAACGGGTAAATTACCGGACTGGAAAAATACCGCCAATTATGCATGTTTGAGCCCAATATATACAATCCACATACATGTTACGTTACTGACAACCATTTCCCAAAATATACTACGTTCGCAGTAAATTTTAGATTGTTTTTCCTTCCAGACTGCCTTTTGTTTCAGTTCATCCCAGAACGTGATAAAAATAAACTTGTAGTGACTTAAAACACGTTTGAGATAAATAACCACCACAGTAAACAACACGTCTGTTTGGGGTTTTTTTTGTCAGAGTAACTTTATTTAAAGCTGCAGGGAAGACGATGTATTCCTCCGCCAGGAAATATAGTCCGAGGAGAAGACGGCTTTTACAGAAATTAAAACAATCGTGCAAAAGGTGAAACATGGATTTTTAAGGTGGGTGTATCACCTGAATATTTGATTTTGAAAGATTAAAGGATTTGACAAAATATCAGGAAAGCTGAAATACAGTTTTATCCTTTGAAATGATTGTCAATAACGTAACATGTATGAAAAATGAATATATTAGGCTCAAAACAAGCACAACTGCCGGTATGGTCCTTTAAAGGCGTTTTGCTGTTCTGGCAGGGAAGCTTTATCAGAGCTTCAATCATCACGCCGCTTATTTAGCGTGACGCCGTGTAGTAACCGTGATTTTTTTTTTTTTTAAATATAAATTAACCATCTCATATCTCTAAATGTACCGTTTTATACTTTTTGGTGAAACGGCACGCCGATCGCTGATTCTTCTCATTTATTGGACGTCGTCTGTACCTGTTGGAGTTTTTTCTTCCTCAGTCCGGCCTGAAAGGACGGCGGGTCGCACTCCTGATCCAGATCCATCTTCATGAACTCTTCAATGGTCATGTGACTGGTGGGCGTGTCTTCAAACTCTGTCAGTCTGAAAAAAAACAAAAAAACAACAACATGGAATATTAACATTGAATAATCATCAGATTGCTGATGAATCTGAGCGACACGTTACATTTAGCTTGTTTTTGGACGTTGGCGTAGAAATGACAAAAGTTGCATAACAATTCGGCAAATTCTTAAAAATTACAACTTTTTTAGTGAATAAACTTCAAGGTCAAAAATCAAACTTTCACCTTTTCCTTAACGTAGCTTCACACACTTTCACAACGTCCACAATTTCTTTGATGGTGCGGCGAAACTCGTGCATACGAGCGGCGACGAGCAGAGCTGCAAAAAAAAAAAAAAAAAAAAACCACAAAGAGAACAGATTCAGCCAGAAAAATAATTATAATCATTCAAATGAAATCAATTCCAACGTGATCAAGACGTTTCTACAGTATTATTATTTTAAAGCTATGTAATTATCTAGTTGTAATCAGATTTTAGGACGTCGTTTTTAACATCTGGCCAGAGTCTGCAGATGAAAATTAGCCTCTTGTGCTCATTTACATTTTGTTTTAATGTTGATCAATTAGCATTTTCCCTGATTAATAAACTAATAAATGAAATGAAATGAAATACAGGTAACTATCAGCAGGGCGTCAGCATGGAGGTCTGACCCTCTGAGGTAACTGACTGATTATACACACACACACACACACACACACACCTGTCTGCCGTGTGGTTTTAATGTCGCTCTTATATTTCAGCCTCGGGGATAAATAAAGATTTTTGAATCTGAATCAGCCAAACAGAAATGCTGTGACACGTTTCCTGCAGAAATCAGCTTCAACTTTTCATCTGCAAACTCTGACAAAGATCCAACGTCCACATTCTTCACCTGTGAAGACAGAAAGGAGGTGTGTGTGTGTGTGTGTGNGGGGGGGGGGGGGAGGTGTCAGCAAACAGTCCGCCTCCACACAAAAACTGTTTAAAGGACCAAACACAACACTAATATTATGCAATAAGCAGTCAGAGCCTTGAAGGGGAACAGTTACATAACCGTCATCAGACCTGCTTCACTAAAGAGACTGTGAAAAGATAGATGGAGGCTTCTGTTCACACACACACACACACACACACACACACACACATGCTAACAGCCTTTAGGATCTAAATCTTTTCAATTCCCTGCCAGCACCAAGAAACCACATAAGTGCGCTGAGTGCTTTTCTTCTCTAAACGCAGAGGTTACCGTGTCGTTTCGTGACACCTTTGTCCTTCAAACGTGTGAAAAATCCACGTTTTAGTCTGAGCTTCCCTGAACAAATTACATTTCTTTCTACCCTGAGCGTCTTTGCGCGCACACGCGTGTTTTGTCGGTCACCGGTGAAGTCTGCGTCATATTTGGGAACAAACTTCTCCTTCCATCCGAGCGTGTGCTTCTCAAAGATTTATAAGCAGATTAATTATTCAGGCAATGCAGCGGAGGAACGCAGAAAGCTGGAAACTGAAACCGTGCTCGTGAACGTGCGCGAGGAAAGCTGGCAAGAGCGTCTGAGCGGGTGTTTTCTGGACGACACGGAAAACACGCCACGCAGACAGAAGATCATACGTGGAGTTACTCTCCACGTATGACAGGCCGGGCAGGAAACCCACAGCCGTCACCTGCCAAATTCAGCTGGGTTTTAGGCAGGAAGTGTCAGGTNCCGGGCAGGAAACCCACAGCCGTCACCTGCCAAATTCAGCTGGGTTTTAGGCAGGAAGTGTCAGGTTGGTGTGAGCCGTCGCTCCGTTTGGCGAGAAACCAACAATCAGCTAAAAGCCTGAATCCGTCTGGCAGCAGGAACGGTGAAACAGGAAGCTGAACATCAAGGTGCTTCTGTACCTGCTGAAAGACAAACATGTTCATCGTCTCCACGGAGACGGAATCATCAACAAACACCTACTTTCTCTCCTTTCTCTTTTTAAATCGGTTGTCAGGTTTTTTTTAGAATCTACAAAGTAAAAGTTTAAATTTGTTTTATTTTGGCACGTATCGCCGCTTTAACTTCCTGCCAACGAATGAAAATTAGCCCAACTTTGCTAACGAGCTCATTTACATTTTAAATTTGATTAATTGATTTTCCCTATTAAAGTAGAAAAATCTCATACAGGTGTTGGCTTACGATGGCAGGTAAGGAAACAGAAATTATGCATAAATGAGTTGCAGCTGCATTTTTAACGAATATTTGACCGTTATTTGTCTTTATTTCATATTTCTGTTGTATTTGTTGTTTTACTTATTATTACGTATAATTCAATTTCCTTTAACTTAAAAATGAACGTTATATTTAAATTTAGATCTGACTCATTTCAAATCTTCATACAGCTCTTTAAAGGACTATTCCAGTGGTTTTGCATGTTTAAGCTCAATAAATACTTCCGGCGTACATGTTATATTACCAACAACCATTTTCTAAAACATAAAACCGTATTTTTACACACACACACACGCACGCACACACACAGGTAATTGAACAGCTAAAGTTTAAGCAGCCTTTGAAGGTCGATGCCGACAGCGCGGAGCTTTAATCTCCTTTCTGTCCCTGACTTTTCCTGCAGGGAAACCAGAAACCGTCTGATGACAAACCTGCAGCTCGAACCTTCAGGCTGCTGCCAGCGACTCACCTGAGAAAGAATCACATCGTTACTGCCGCGGTTACCTGCTCCACAGAGTCCTGACGGCCTTCGTCCCGTGTGCATCCAGTCCCTCTTCATCCTCTGGACCAGCCTCATCGCCGTCATGGAAACTTCATGGTTCTTCTCCCCGAATTCCAACAACTGGGCAAAGCGGGGGATGTAGAGGCAGGGGTCTGGTGGAGAGAGGGAACGCCGGATCAAAAAGAAGGTTTTTTTTATAATACTGTCCTGGTGTAGCTCTAATCACCTTTAACCAAGATCCTGGTTCAGATTCAGGCTGAGAAACTTTATTAGCGTCTGTTAGCCAGTAGAACCAGTTTCCTGCTGCTGTTGCTAACTAGCGCCACAGGCCTTAATGCTCCATTCTGATTTTTAGCCAGATTCAATGTTTTTGTCTTGATGGTTCACATACGTGTTTGTACGTGACCTGTATGGCCATGTCATCATTCACCAAAATAACGTGATCTGCGTGCGTTCATGAACAAAACAAAAATGATTTCCTGAAACCCTGCTCAGCCATATGACTGGAATTCCTTTGGAAATGGCTCACTTGTGATATTTTCCCTCCAGATTAGCTTGAATGGAAGATTCTCCGCTGACCGCCGTTGTTGTGCCTGTCCTCCATGTTCATATTTACAGCGTGTAAGGTGCAGGCAGTGAATGACGAGAAATGACATTTAACAAAAAAAATAAATAACATGAATTCTGATCAGGTCATTCTCACAGTAAAAGATCAGATATGAATCAGATCTGGGATTCATGCAGTCTGAAACAAAATATAAAATCAGATTTGGTTTGTTCACACTGCTCATACAAGTCAGATCTTTTTATAAAAAAAAAGAAAAGATTTGTGTCTGTAGCTGAGCATCATTCACTTTCTCTGTCCAGGTTTTCTCAGACGGGCGACGTTCCAGTCACATGCTGGCTTCTTCCTGCTCAAATGTCTCTCAGAAACTTCTAGAGCGAAGCACATTGTAAAGTTTATGGAAAAATACTGATTCTGCTGCTCATGAGGAGGAAAAAAGGCTTTTCCCACGAAACCCGCTGACAGAGAGCCAGTTTGCCTTTAGTCTTCTCTTCCTCTGCAACAATCTTTACCAAGCTGAGAAGTTTGATTTAATGGTAAAATTAGGAGGCCAGGAGACAAAAAAAGTGGAGTTTCGTCCCCAGATATGACAGCGGAGTCAAATATCTTAGAAGTCATCACTGCAGTTAAAGAGCGGTCCAGTGGAAAGCTGGTAATAAGATCCAGATCCCCTCCCCCCTCTGCAGCATGTAATGATACGTCTGCAGAGCGAGTCATCACAGCTCCAGGTTTTACTGTCGAGTCTGGAAACACAGACTCAGACAAAAAAAACAAAAAGAAAACCCTTAAATCCTCTTATGCTGTTAAATATCATCAATCTGTGATGCTCAGTGGAGCCCCGGAGTTATTCTGTGAACTTTACTTTTTATTTTTACTGCGTATCCACCTTCCCTCAACCTGCCTCGCCTCCTGCTATTTCACTTATTCTCCACGTTTCCCAAAATGACTTCTCCCACCCTCAGAGGAGGCGCACGAACTTGCTGCTTTCAGTCAGAAGTGGCAGTCAGGCTGTATGAATAGCATTAAAATGTTCTGTTCGCTTTCGCTCCTCGCCGGCTGCCTGCAATGCATTCTGGTCTTTTTTCTGATACGTGGGCATAGATAATGGTCTCAGGGTCTTCTCTGATCCATTTGTCATTAAATTACTGTTCAACGTCAGTGAAAAATATCTGCTTTAGAAAGACGTCCTCACTCTTTAATTCTGACGGACCGGTGCCAAGGTTTTAAAGGAGCATACTGGTGACTTTGCAGGTTCAAGGTTCTTTATTTGTCACATACACATCATAACATTGTGTTAATGGCAGTGAAATGTTTTCTGTTGTGACTGTCTACTGTGCAAGAATATACAAGGCTAAGGATAAAAATATGGGATAAAAATAAGGATAAAGGACAAAAAAGTTAAAATATACAAAGTTAAAATATGCAAAGTTAAAATATACAAATAAAAATGTCTAGCCCAATCTATACTGCCTGCATACATGTTCTGTTATGGTTTGGAAAAAGGACTTAACATGTAGAATTTATTGTGCTAAAGCATGCAAAACCACCTGCATGGCCCTTTAACCTTCAGTTATAAGATTTAAGAGTGGTCATAAACACAGCTGTACTAGTACAACGCAGTGAAATGTTTCGTAGTCTTTTGTAATTTTACTGCTTTTTGTGTTTTTTGTTTGTTTTTTGTTTTTATATTTATATTTTATCGACCTTTTCATTTATGACCTCATCTAATCAGCGGGTCAGTGTTTTTATTTCTCCATTTTTTTCTTTTTTTTCCTCCAACCAGTGACGCATTCTGCGGAGCTGCTGGAGGCGGGGCTTTGTCCTCCTGACGTCACCCCGTGCGTCAAAACTGATTGGTCAGCAGCGGCCTGGGCGTCCTCTTAGAGCAGGGTGANAAATATAGAGCCGAGCTTAAAACTCTCACAAATGAGTATTTACCGCGACACGAACGGAACAAACCGGAGACCCGCGCTGCTCGTCTCGGTCGACAACCGATTCTGGAGCGAAGAAACGCAGAGGGAAAATATCCGCGAGGATTAACGCAGCGGAGGGCTGAAAACAAAAAAAAAGACTTGATCGCCAGCTGCGACTACCGGATTAACGTTCGCTGAAAAAGGGAAAACAAGCGACGCTTCGTGGACTTTTCTCCGTGGAGGATGAGGTGACCGCCACGGAGGAAAAGTGCTGCTGAGAAGAGACAGGGAGGAAAAACGGGAAAACGGGATTCCTCCGGGGCTGAACGGATATTTCTTTTTTTTTTTTTAAGGTTGTCGTGTGAACTTCACCGTCGATGCCGTTTTAAAGCGGCGTTGTAGCTGCTGAATTCACGAACCACCGACAGTTTGTTCACTCGGAGCCCGGTAATCGGTCGGTTCGCCGGATTTACGAGGAGGAAAAAGCGGCTGCTTGTGCCGATGCCAACGGCAGACTGCAGGTTACTCCATCATGGCCGGATCATGAGGTGTCTGACTTACCTCCTCTTACTTCCAGAAACGCTGAAAAAGTCCAAAAAGGTCGGTAAGCACCCGGTAAGGCTGCCGGTATGTTATGAGATCCTCAGCCTGTCCCTGAGCACCAAGAAGCAGCAGCAGCAGCACAAGAAGAAGAAGAAGGAGGAAGAGGAGGAGGAGAAGGAGAAGATGGCTGCGGAGTTGTACCCCGCCAGCACCAACAACACCAACCTGGCCAACGGCACTACGGTGGCGGACACCGAGAAGACGAAAGAGGCGCCGGTGAGCCTCGCCAGCAGNACGGCACTACGGTGGCGGACACCGAGAAGACGAAAGAGGCGCCGGTGAGCCTCGCCAGCAGCAGCAGCAGCAGCGCGGCGACCACACCGACCAGCCAGCAGAACATCACCAACAACAACGTAGACCCACCCAGCTGGCAGTGCAGCCACCCCACGCTGAGAGAGAGGTAACACGGCACGCGTGGAACCCTTCAGACCGAAACTCTCCCAAACGGCTGGCAGAGTGTTCGGTATGACGTGAAACGCGCTTAAGATTAATATCGAACTGTTTTCAAATCAGTTTATATACGTTAATATGACCAAAATATGATAAGAAATAATAATAAGCATCACAAAGTGTAATAACATTGTCACGCTAATTTACAGTTAGCATAATAATAGTGATAAAATGGTGAAATAACAGCGTTAATAAATATAATCATCGGACATTGGTGATTGTTATTGCTGGTTCAGCTTCTAAAATGTGATGATTTCTAGCTTTTTTTTATTTTTAATATTTATACACTGATTCATTCCGGTTGTTTAGACATAATGAAGCCTGATGACATCACCATGTCCACGCAGCTTGTGATGGACGGGTCACTATTAGGCAGAATCTACACGCAAAACAGTTCACATGAAAACCAGCATGCAGCTGCAGCCTGACATGCAGCGATGCATTTGTGGTTCTGATGCTCAGCAGATGACATGTTACTGATGAAAGCTGCTTTTCTTTTTTTAAGGAACGCCTTGATGTTTAACAACGAGCTGATGGCTGATGTCCACTTCATCGTTGGGCCCTTGGGGGCCTCACAGAAAGTTCCAGCACACAAGGTAAAGACGTTTTTACCTCTAGGGGAAATTTGATTGATTTTTTTTTTCTTTATGAAGCTGTTTTTATTGACGCACACACACACACAAGGCAGGGAAGTGTGCAAATGGAGTGATATGTTTATGTGTGGCTGCTGAATCCTGGTTTCCTGTTTCAGTAAGGAAGTTGTTAAAGGCCCATACCACCCATTTTTCATGTTTGAGCCTAATATATGCAATTTTCATACATGTAACGTTACTGACAATCATTTCCAAAGCAT
>VXCM01006822.1:65084-77903 GCA_014773175.1 Lucifuga dentata | reverse complement strand
ATAGTATTCCTCTGATTTTCTGAAAATAATCCACGTACCGGTAAACATGATATTTATTTCAGCAGCAGATTACCGTAACTGACCAATCACAACAGCTCTTACTGGCTGCTGCAAAATGTGCTGAATAAGATGTTTTGATGAAGTTTCTCAGTCATACAGGCGGTAGGTAAGTTTTAGAAAACTCAGTCAGGTTATCAAGTTTTTAATTCTGAAACATTTCACCATCCATCCAAATGGCTTCCTCAGTCAGAAAAAAAAAAAAAANTGGATGGTGAAATGTTTCAGAATTAAAAACTTGAATCCAGTTGACCTGACTGAGTTTTCTACAACTTGCTGCATCAGATGTTTAGTCAGGAAATATCTCATTCTAAGGTATGATTTAAACTAGTTTCCACGGGTAGTGGTAATGGGTAGTATTTCCATGCCTGGAAATTTCCTTCTCTGGGATCAAATTTGAATTTCTCGCATATAAGCCAACCCCCGATTTGCTTTGTGAAATTTGCTGAAAAAAAAAAAAAAAAAAAAAAACTTGGCTTATACTTGAGTATATATGGTAAACCTTTATGTTCTTATGTAACACCAGTGTTTGGTGAATGTTTGGAAGATTTGAGTACAATTGCTATAAATTATGACTTTCATGAACAAAAATGGGCAGAATTATCCTGGAATTTTCTGTCTTTGCTGTCATTTCCTGGTGCAAACATGGCGGTTTTTCCACTGAATGAATGAATTTAGATAAAAGAACTCACTGTTGTTATACTAATGACATTTTGTCTGTCTGTGGCACCAACATTTCTAGAACCCGGCACTGTATGAAGTTGAAATTCGTAATTGGTAATAAAAACTTGGCTTATAGTTGAGTATATACAGTAGATAGATGGTTGGTTTTTTTTTTTTTNTTTTTTTTTTTTTGGGGGGGGGGAAGATTAATTATACCTTAAATGTGCAAGCTGCCAGCAATACCCAGTAAATATGCATTTAGGAATGAGGTACTGGCGCATGGACGTGCTGATGTGTGCGTATTTTAAAGTCCATCAATGAGCGTTGTTTTTTTACGGTGAGCATTTGGTGCAGATTTCTCAAGCCCGGCCGACTGTTAAACCTTGTTTTTCTGCCAGTGCCTGCTGTCAGCTGCACCTGTGCCACAAGGAGACACACAGCTTAGCAGCTGCCTCACCTCGCCGCAAACACCAAGACACGCTTCACACGGTACGATTCCACAAAGACCAAGCCAAGCAAGAAAGGGAAGTATAAGACATGTAACCAGAGAGGAAAAAACAGGAGAAAAGTTCAATGAAAGGCAACGCTGCAGCCGAATCAGTACATGTCAAGAGGGAAAGTTTTCAGGAAGATATTTCAAGTCAACATTCAGAGGAAAAATATCATCTTTCTTTCCTCTTGTTGTTTTTGTCTTCACCTGCATTATTCCATTCCTCACAGCCTGTAAGGAGTCCAGACATGCAGATAACTCTGAATAATTGTGAAAGTGCAGCTAAAGGAATGAACAGTTTTGAACGTTTTTCATCTCTATCTCTCACAGCCTACTTATTCAATCCCTCTTCATTTTTCTTGAACCCCAAAAAACCGTTACTACTCTCCTCTAAATTATCTTCCTCTCTGTATCACGTCGGTATAAATGGGTGTGAGCTGGCAGTGGATTAAAATATCCAGCAAAGCATTTCATGTAACCCAGCACTTCATCTTCCACGGCTGTGATTAATTTCTGCTGCTTCCCTGCAGTCTCATTTCTAGCTTTCTTCACACTTGTATCTGAAAATAAGTGAATATTTCCATTAATATCAAGATATTGTCATTTGATTTCAACAGACTGCTTTTAATTCTAATTCTTATTCTCACTTTTTAACTAAAGAGAAAAAGGATTAAAATTATATTTTTTTAAATTTAGAAACAAGCAAAACAAAACAAAGAACTAACTAAAAGCTAAATTGATACAACCACATGCTAATCTGAATACATGTTCATCTGAACACGTGTTAGCTAAGTTTGATACGTTACGACTCTTTCACAGCATCCATTTCAATTGCTATATTTAATCAAAGATGGAGTTATGGTTAATGGTTTTTATATAGCAGATATCTGACAAGTATTTAACATAAAAAACTGAATATACTGCAGTTTAGTTTGAAGCATTTTTAGTGTTGACAACACACAACCAGTTCTAGACCAATCAACAGACTGCTTGCTAATTGGTTCAGGATGAGTGCAATCATGTTCAAACGAACCGCTGTAGAACTCGTTTAACCCTTAAATGCATGAGTCGTTTTCTATCCAGTCCTACATACGTCAGGTCGTTAGAGACCTGTCACTTACGCAACACAAATTGAGCTACAAAGTGAAATATTTCTGTTTGTAAACTTTTCAGAACATTTTATAAATAATATCATCCACAAAAAAAAACAAAACATTTTTTGCCATATTATATTTTTATAATGACTTATAGATGCCGTCGTCACAGCGATGCCGCTCTGCATGAGGCTCTGACGTGGCGCTGCAGTGTCTTTCTGTAGCAGTAAGCTAGCAGCATAGTTACAGCAGAAACAGCTTCTTCCTNAAAAAAAAAAAAAAAAAAAAAAAAAAAAAGTGACACTCTTACATACCTCAGGTTCGTAGCGACCCTATACACTTTTTAGCGAAAAACATTAGAAAAGCAATTATTTTCATCAATTTTGACAACTTGAAACCATAAAACTGTTAAAAACAAAGAGTTTGAGGAATACCAGGAGGTTGAGGGCTTAATGAAAAAAAAAAAAAGAGAATGAATTAGAGGTGCGTAATGTGGTACTGGGTCGCTAAAAGCCTGTCCTATCCATTTAAGGGTTAAAGCTGGACGGAGACCACCTCCTTAAAACGGCCTTGGGTATGATTATATTGGTCCACACTTGAGTATGATTGCTGTGTACAGGCTCGGATTGGCCATCGGGAGAGGAGGGACTTTTCTCGGTAGGCCACAGCATTGGTGGGCCGGCCGGTGACCTTTGCACTGCACAATATCAATTAAAATTAACTTAAACTAAGCAAACATAATTTTTTTTCTTTCATACCTTAAATTCCCGGTAAAATTAGGATCCCAATCCAACCCTGGCTGTTACCAAGGGGGGTAAACGAACCCTAGTCCAACTGAACCAAATCATCCAAGTGTGAAAACACCCACAGTCATCATTTGGGCCATACACCACATAAAACTATGCAACAGAATACCTGCAGAATTTAAATGAACGTCAAGGAAACATCTTGAATCCCACATTTTGCTTCATGTGAAGATGTTCTACTAGCATATACTTGCAGCAACATGCTAATCTGAAAACCTGCTAGCTTAGCTTGATCTCTTTAGCACCTATATAGGTCATTTGAATGGCCCCAGGAGTTGGTTAAGAACTAGCTTGGATCATTTTCTCACTACAACCACTCTAAAGTTTGTTTGTGACTGACCAAGACTGCTGCATCAGACCTGCACAACAGAATCAGAGATAACAGCAGCATCACCTGACATGAGAGAGAATAAATAAACATATTTGAGCGTGAGTGGGAGAGAGAGAGAGAGAATCTGCAGCAGGAGATACTAGCTGAGTAATAACGTCTGTTCTCTGGAGAACGAGTGAATGTTCAGGCAAGATGGCTGACTACATGACCTGTTTAGGGTTCTATACAGTTTAACAAATCCCTCGAGAAGTAAAGCTAATAAACAGTGGTTTAACTTGCATACTGGCCATGACAATTAAAAAACAAGAATAAATATGTCACGGAGACTGCAGCCCTGCATGCCTGTTTTCATTTTTGGGGCAGGCTGTTTTTCTGAATATTAAAGCCTGAACTACTGTCAAATTAAAACTATTCAAAAAAAAAAAAAAAAANAAAAAAAAAAAAAAAAAAAGAAAAAAATGCTGCTTCTGTGCAAATGAGTTAAGAAAATGCTTGGAATGAGTAGTCAATGTAATCTCAGGGCGATTCAATTCAGATGCGCACACACACACACACACACACACACAACCATAAGATGGCATATCAGTGTGTGTCCTGATCAGTTAAGTTTCTTCATCAGCATCAGTTAATGACTTGCGGGAATTCTTCCTCCAAATGACCAATTCTTTTTACTTGTTTTGGCTGAACATTGATCACACTCAAGGGTTTACTACACAGAGTATGTTTTAATTCAAACAGCCAGGAGAGAGAGGGAGGGAGAGAGAGAGAGAGAGAGAGAGAGAGAAGAGGATAAGATCGGATAAGAGGAGGTAAATGCATACAAATGGGATGATGAAGAGGAAAGAGCTAAAGGAGGACTGATGACAAATGATGGAAGAATGATGAATTAATAAAAAAGTTTATACTTGTACTATAATAAAAATAATAATAATATAATAAAAAAGTTTATACTTGTACTATAATAAAAATAAAAATAAAAATAATAATAATATAATAATAAACAAGTTTATACTTGTACTATATCCAGGATAAATGGTACTTTTGGGCTCTGTGTTTCTACATAATGCTGTATGTCTCTGTGTACATGAATTAAGAAAATAATTTCTAATAAGTGGTGTATGGCTTTGTGTTTGACCTGTGTCATACATCTCCACCTAGAGTTGCTATGGTAACAATAATAAGTCATTAGAGCCTCTCCTGTAGGGCTGCTATAGCATATGTTCAGAATCTGAGGCTGACATTAAAGCTCTGCTGTATCAGGCTCAGATATTTCCATTTAAGTTATTCAGGTGTGTTCCATTCAGAGAAAGAAAGAAAGAAAGAAAGAAAGAAAGAAAGAAAGAAAGAAAGAAAGACCTTGATATATTTTAGNAGAAAGAAAGAAAGAAAGAAAGAAAGAAAGAAAGAAAGAAAGAAAGAAAGACCTTGATATATTTTAGATAACAGCACACTGAACTTGGGCACTTTCACATTCTGTAAGTGTGTGTGTGTGCATGAGAGTGAGGGAGAAGGGAGAGAGAAAGAGCAAGAGTGTCCAAGAAAAAAAAGAGAATCTTATCACCATGGTAACAACCCGCTACTGTACTTGCCATCCTGCAACACTCTCTCTGTTAACTTCAGGCCCCAAAAATGCACACTTGATACACACACACACACACACACACACACACACACACACAGAAACACTGTACGAGGGCCTTCCTGTGTGCATTTGACTTTATATTCCTGCACTCAGACATTTCTGCTCATTTCTAATAGGCTCTTAAATCTGTAGCACCACTTGATTTAAGAGCCTATTAGAAAAAAAAGCAAAAATGTTTGAATACTCCTTTAACATCAAAGTAAAGCTATTTGATGTTTTTCTTCTTCCAATATCTATCTCATTTTACTTTAAACTGCAAGTCTTTCAGTAAAAATCATTTCCAGCAATGAAGCTGTAGATTTGCCCTTTTTATGGACACTACTGGCATATATTATTTATGTAAAGAGAAATCTAACAAGTATTTAATATTATAATATTCTTCCTACTGTTTCTTTAAAAAACAAACACATGTTGATTTGTAGAGGAAGACCACTTTAAAAACTGAAATATTTCAGTTTATTTGGGGAAAAAAGCTTTAAAACCTGGACTGATTGATGTAAAAATTGATAAATAATTGTCAAATAATCTCAAATGAAGCCAATTTATTACACCAAAACCTTTTTTTTTTTTTTTTTTTTTTTTAGATTTCTGAATTCCAAAACCTCCTTTAATCATCCTTTAATCAAAGACCATCTAGGCTGCTAACAAGTGATGTGGAGAGGATTGACCCCAAGTCCCCAAAAATCCAATATCTCATCTCTCAACACCATCCGTGCTGCAAAAACTGACATCGTGGAGCTTTAAAGCCAGTCAGAATGACGAGTAAAGACTGGGACAGGAAGTACAAATGTCCACACAACAAGCGGACAGATTTCATCTACCTCTGTCAGTTGCATTTGCAGCAGTAAAATGTCAAATTAATCTGATGCTTCCAGCTCCTCCTCATGTATTATCCATGGCCGTCCCTCCTGATGCCAGATGATTATTCCTCTCTCTCTCTCCAAAGTGCTGATTACAGTCAGGCACTTCACAGGACACCTCATCATCCACAAACGGAGGCCCCTATTTTTAGGTTCATTTCTTTCCTTCTCTCTCTCTCTTTGTATTTCATGGTAATTCTTTTGTTCAGGCAGTTTCTGTCGATGGAGCAACGCCGTTTGGGGCTGAGAGGAGTTAGCAAAGGAAGGAGGAGGAGGAGGAAGACAGCGGGAGAGAGATCAGAAGGTCAAGATGAAGACTTGAAAAGCGGATCAGAGACTCAAACATGGAAATGTAACCCGTGCAAAGTCATTTTTAAAGTCTGTAACATTTAGCAGCAAGAACGGAGGTGTAAAACAATTTTAGCCACTTTAACTACTTAAGAAGTTACAGACTTAACTCCTTTCCCACACACACACACACACACGGCACCCTGGTTTCAATCCACCGCTCATTTATCTGATATTATAAAAACTCCCCGAGAGTTAATCTGGTCAGAGAGAGAAAGAAAGACAACGAGAAAGAAAACAAGAGGATTAGTAGCGACTCCCTATTGCGAACCTGCTCTTTATCGCCTTCCATTGTTGCTGTGAAGGGAACACACACTGTCTTCTTCACACACACACACACGCACACACCTGTCAAAGGAGACCATTGAGGATGGTTAGTGAGTCAGCTGCTGCCAAAATGGCTGCCTTTTGTTTACAAATCTCATTATCCTCTGCAGTTCACAGTGAGCACGATGAGTAATTACTCCACTCGTGTACAAGTCACACTACTGGTGTAAAATTCACACTCTAGTAAGGTGGATAATAGCTCTTAGTAAATACACACCATTGGTGTGGTGACGAGGCCATCCTTCACAGCAGGGAGAAGAATGCAAGTTTAAAGATCCGTAACATTAAACCGAATATGCAAACATACATTTCTAATAATCTTTCTTCTTGAATATGAGAGCAAATATCACTTTGGGGTAAAATCGTGTAAGTATAGAACACATGAAGGTGTAGGCAGGTTAGTAGGGTAAGCATCCAGGGAAAGTCATTCGAGTTCACTTTTGCAGCTCAGCCGCACACATTTACTGTAGGAGCTCCGCACAATCCTCCAAAAAAAAAAACAAAACAAAAAAACAGCTGGGAATTCATCACTGCAGCAGCTCCTGAACAATAGAATTTGAAGGATGGGAGAGTAAAACTAATTCATTATCTCAAATATTTTTCCCAGTTGCTGTAGGGCGTCAAACTGCCACCACAGCCGATTTTAAAACCCTCGGTTTACTGGTCATTCCCATCCAAATAGCACATAATATAGTTCAGCATAGGCAGCTCCAAAGGGAAATTTAAATCCTAAGCTCATTGTTAATGGCTTCCTTTAAGGGAATTCTCACACCAAGTCTGCAATTTTCCTTTTTTTTTTTTTTTTTTTTTTAGGTAGACATAGCTCCTCTGCATGTCGTCTGCTGCAGCTTAACCTTCACTCATACAATAAACCATTTACAACCAGTCACTGTTTCTAAGCTGTAAGTTGATTCTATATTGATTCTAAACCAGGGGCGGCGCTAGGGGTGGACTTCTGAGGCTTAAGCCCCAAGAAAAAAAAGAAAAAAAAAGATTTGGGCTTTTTCCATAAAGCCCAAATCTTTTTTTGAAATAGTGTGTTTTGAATTTTCTGTAGTGTATTTGCAGGTACAGGCAGTCCCTGGGTTACAAACGAGTTCCGCTCCCATAGCTGTTCGTAAGTCGGATTTGTTCGTAAGTCGGAACAGTTACGTAAGGTGCGTTGTATCTAGCTTATATATTTTACATTTCTATGCATAAGAAACTGGATTTACGCTTTGGAGGGTTAGGGTTACGAAGGTTACAAAAAAGAAAAAAAGGCAAAACACAAACAACATACACAACACAGTGTTACAGCAAGAGTGATCCAACTTAAAATAGCGACGGCCGCTGCACTGCTGACGACGCGCAATGTTTTGACATGTGTCGTAAAGTAGTGCACTGTTCATTATTTCAAATCATTGTATGTAACTCAAATTTTTAATTTAATAGGCTTTGTGGCGGTTGGTTCGTAAGTTGGACATTCATAAGTCGGGGACTGCCTGTACCCAAAATCATCACCAAGGTGGAACCACAGTGTTGTGAACAGATTGGTCAGACCGAATTGGTGGACGGAACAGACATAATATACCTTATAGCTCCACTGTTTAGGTCATTATAAAGGTTTTCATTTAAAAAGGTTTTAACTTCATATAACTTGTTAAAAGGATGTAACATGATTTGTTACATTTCTTAAGCATTTCTCAAAATTTATATCTAGCTTTAACTAAAATATAAGATATAAAATAGCTTTGGCTACCTACCAAAGCTATTAGCTTTGGTTGATAGCCAAAGCTACCTCATGCCTGGATTTTCCGGTGGAGATCTAAGCCCTGGATCTCCACTAACCCTAGACCTGCCCCATTCTAAACTAATGATGTGAGCCGTTATATCCAGAAAGTTCCAAGTCGATTCTCCTGAATTCCGATGTAAATGCATTCCAGTGCTGCTCACAAAACCAAGGATGGTCTTAATGCCTTCATTAGACAATAATTACCTGAATTACGTTACTATTTGCCGTTTTGTCAGATAAATCTGGCAGGACGGATCTTGGCTGAGTTTCTGACTTCAAATTCCAAGTGCAATCGCCATTCCATTGCAGTTTTCCACCTCGGAGGCTGGATTTTGTTGAGTCCTGAGTTAACAGATTGCATCATAAATAAGATGTTGTCCAGGCATGAGGTCATTTTTGGACAGAAATAACAGAGTTTGAGTAGAAAGAGACTCTGAAACAAACACAGCTCAGAGAATGTAGGTTTACTCAGATGTGCAATTGCTGCTTAAACACCAGTATGGAGGAAAAAAGAGTCAGACTGCTGCTCGGTAGATGTGAATCTCACAGTAAACACATGTCGCTCAGTAATATTCACACTCATAAAGCATAAAGCCAAGCATGAAGCATGCAAACAAAACCTGACGGCGTGCGTCTCTGATATCCATTCCAATGAAGTTATCAACAGAAAAAGAAAAACATATATACTTCCTGCAATTTGGAGAAATGTCTGGAATAACAGCTGCTGGTGTGTGTGTATGTGTGTGTGTGTCTGTGTGTGTATGTGAAAGTGAGAGAAAGCATGATTACTGGCTTGTGCAGCAAGCGTGGAAAAGGTTGTTTATTCCTTCTACAGCCTTTCTGATAACAAAGGCAGTGTGTGTGCGTGTGTGTGTGTGTGCGTGCACGCCATCAGATAAAATAACAGTGGATCAGCATACGTTCCATTAAAATATGTTTACAGCACAATCGGCTCGTCTTTACGCTCCAGAAGAGGCATTAAAGGATTTTGACGATATAATGTGATGCTTTTCTTGCACAAACTCATAGCATAGAATATTTTTGTCTCTTCAAAACTATATAGTATTTATCATCTTTTTCTTTTGCTTCCTGCAAACAAACCAAACAGCATGACTCTAATAGGTGGAAAAAAGGGTGTTGAGCTGTGAAAACTAACGCAACATTCTACAAAACAAACAAAAAACACTCCAGCTTTAACTTCAACTCTGTCCTGACTGCTTCTCACTTTCAAATCAGGAAAAATCACCGACTGTTATCGTTTTATGCTCATTAGGAAATACGACAGCAGCCAAACATGTGCATTCATGTGATAATCACCATAATCCTGCAATGCAGCTTTTATGGCAACAAGAATGCCGCATCAAGTACGACACACGTCTCAGAGATGCTTTTGAAGCCAAAAAGTGAGAAAAACTGTTTCATCTGAAGCCGAGCAGAAGTAAAATGCAGCAGGATGACTGACAGAATAAACAAGCCTCATTGGATTTCGTTTCAGGACAGCTTTGTAGAAAATCTCCCATTTTCAAAAAGAAGATTTCTGAGGAATAAGGACAAATAGCTCCTATCTAAAGCCATCTACCACGTTTTTATTAAACATGCACGATAATATTTTAAAGGGTTAAAATACTCAAAAATGTACTGATATTTACAATTTGATTTAAAAAAATACTCAGTTGTGATTCATATTTGGTTCAGCTTAAAGTTGATATAGTTTAACACATAAATAAGGTAATTAATTTTTGCTGGAAAAATGAAGCATGTTAATTTTTAAGAACCAAACCTTGAAACATTTCTGCTACAACACCAATATTAAACCTTGGATCTCCATAGAATATCTGGAGATAACACTACTACCAATTTTAAAAATGTTTATTACAACATATTTTGTTTACTAATATTATATGAGAATAAACATGAATGCTATTTTATATGTGGAATGATGCTGTAACAATACAGAGAGCATAGTTATTCTATTTAGCTTAGTTTAGTTTACTAAAGCTGACTGTTTAGCTTATTTTAGCTTAGCTTAGCTTACTGTAGCTGACTGTTTAGCTTATGTTAGTTTATCTTCTGTCAGATTAGCTTAGTGTATCTTAGCTTAGCCTAGCTTAGTTTAGTTTATCTCATCTTATTTTAGCTGAGCTTAACTTCCTAGTTTAGCTTAATTTAGGTTAGCAGAGAAAGTTTAAAAAAAAAAACACAGAAAACATTAAGATAAACACCTTTAAAAGGGAAAGTACAGACAAGAAGCTCTGACGGGTTTATTTGTGGCCTCGATCTTAAAATTGTAAAATCAATAAACAAATGATGCTCCAATTTAAGTGAAATAAGAAAAAAACATATGAGGGGAAAAGAATAAAACAAATATTTACTCGCTTTTAGGCAAGTTTTGTAACACTTTAAATTAGAAGTAATGTTAAATAACTGAGAAAAGTTGTTCCATAATTTTGATGTTACTGAAAATTGGTCTCAAATCATCTGATGAGAAGATGGAGACAGTTGAGCATCACTAAACTGTAAGTTATTTAGAAAATAAGACATAAAGTGGTACATTTCCCAATCTAACTGTATCTTGTAAATAAAAAGTGCATTTTTGAAAAATATTCGTGTTATACGGTGATGTGTTCATGGACACTGATACACAGGGGAACTTTTTTGTGGCTGTCAGTGGGAGTTTTTCAATTTTACCTGTGTTCCAAGGTCAGCATGATCAGTCTAACTCTGCCAACACTAAAATGGAACATGCTCGTATAAATAAACACTTTATTGCTTCGGTTATTGCCTTTCAGCTGGAGGAGTTTATGGATGAGTGAGTTTTGAAAGTAGCATTAGCCAGTGTGTTATCTGCTAATGTTAATGTGCGTGCTGGGCTTTGGGTTCCATCGCATGTCTTGCAGTACTTCAACTGCTATTTCAGAGAGTTTTATACGAGGTGGAGTCGAATATTTTTTTTTCCCTGTGAGACTAGTAGTGTTTAAATTAGATAGTCATATCAGTTATTATTGTATTGACTTCCTGATATGTATCGTTTCATCTTTACATCCCAGATTTACAAATTTTATTTTTACTTTAGCCTTAACACTGAACAAAACCCTGATTTAAAAAAACAAAACAACAAAACAGCGTTTTAAAAATAAGGCCTCTATGAGAGCATATACCTCCACCAAGGCCAACAAAATCCCCAGTAAAAACACTTGTTATTTAAACATGAGCCACCATGCTGAATTCTATTGAAATCGGCCCATTAGCATGCTAATCTTTTCTGCTTCAACTTCCAGACTGTGGACAGGAAGCACAGTGGAGCGCTCTTTATTGCTCCAGAGCTGATGTCATTTGTGGTTTAACCCCGTCGAAGAAAACTCGAGAACTCTTGAGGGAATTTCTTGAGGAGTCATAGTTTTTTTTTATTTTATCGCAAACTCAACCTCAAACTGTGATTCACTGTTCCTGCCACTATTACAGCAGCTATGCTAACATGCTAACGTCAACCTGCTCTGCACACTGCCACACGTCTCCATCTCTCACTCGCTTATGCACGCACACACACACACACACACACACACACACACACACACACACACAGCACATACCAGGCTCTTATGCTGCGTTCACAGACCTCGGAAGTCGAATTTTTCCCAGTTGGAAGCTCCAACTTCCAACCTCAAACAGTTCCAGCCAAATGTAATCAAAAAAGTAGCTGAACACCAATAAATACTGTAAAATTAATTAAGCTTTGTAATAAATGCTAACTAAAGTAAAGTTAGACTACAGGACTGTTTGGTTGTGTTGTTTTACAGTGATATTAATCACAGTGGGTATTAAACTTTGTGCAGAGAAGTAATATTATGAAATTATTTACACTTACATTGTGTCAATGGCAAACAGTTATTATACAAAATAGATAGTTAACTTGGCGATATATTCTGACCTTTTTCTTTCAATTTCACACAAGAAAAAATACTTTATTCACCTTTTAGCATATTTCCATTCACAAAGCTCGCTTCCACGGCGCCGCCATGTTGAGTGACATCATACTCGGTAAGTTGGGGTAGATAATTTTGGTCCGAGTTTCCCAGCCGGAGCTCCAACTTCAACTGCCGTTCCATCACATTTTTCCAAGTAGGAAGTCGGAAAAATCTGAGTTCCGAGGTCTGTTGAACACAGCATTAAAGGAGCTTTATTACCCTCACAACAATAAGCTAAAATTGTCTTCTGGATCCTGAATCCAGAATATGAACTGAACCACCTCCAAAATTTAATCATTTCTTCCATTATCTATCTGTCCACAAATCTAATCAGAATCCGTCCATAACTTTTCTCTGCAAACAAACAAACAAACTGACAAATATATGCCAGTGGTCTCATAACCGCTTTAGCAGAGGTAAATAACCACCATATTTTGTGCTGGATTTAAAAAAAAAAAAAAAAGG
>VXCM01006822.1:46998-65076 GCA_014773175.1 Lucifuga dentata | reverse complement strand
AAAAAAAAAAAAAAACAGGGTGAAAGGAAGAGTGGAAATCTGAGGTGAAGGTAGAAGTGGAGAATGCATGTCTGATTGTGGAGCTGTCAGGGGAAGTAATTAAAAAAGTAGCTGCCATTGATTTGGTGATGAGGCAGAGGAGGAAGAGCGGTAGATAGAATGGAATACCAAAGTGACTGCATTAAAGGACCTGACATGAGTGTGTGTGTGTGTGCACAATTATGCATGAATGTGTTTCAAATGCACATTAATGCATTAACGTGCTTTACATCCTGAATGTGTGTGTGTGTCCGTCTTACATATGTGTGTGCGTTAATCCATTTGCGTGCATCCACATGCTGTGCTTGCAAAAGTATGTTTGTGTGTGCCTGCATGTTTCCCATGGGTGCATTCACCAACTCCGTACACTGGGTTGCATTTTGCTATTGATTAATTGTCATTGATAACTGATGGCTGCAATGACTTGTTTTCTTGTTCTGTGTAGCCAGTGGAGATCTACTAGAAAATGAAATATGCCTTCAGTAATTGGTTTTAAATGGAAACGCTGACGTGGGAGGTTTCAGAAGTTTACTGCATGCATGTGTGTGTGTGTGTGTGTGATTGGTGTTTGTGTTTTTCTGTACTTGTTTGTGTGTGTGTCTGAATTTCTCCATCTTAGGTGGAGTTAAGACACTCATTAATTGCCTGAGGACTCCATTAGCCAGCCTGATTACCCCCTGCATCAAAGTGACAGGTTACAAGCATGCACACACACACACACACAAACACCACAAACACCTGTGACAATTCTGTGGGTAAAAATATCTTCCCAGAAAGCCGTTTCAGCACTGATTGACTGCTAAATGAAAGCCACTCAAAATCAGCATATGCACAGCACCTGGTGCTTGCTGCAGGAAGCTCAGCAGGTCTGAGAGCTGCTCAATCCTGGAAATGTTAAACTCTCCCCAAAGGTTTGCTCACAATGCTGACAACATCATTAAGACGCCACGCAGACTGTGTCAGCTGCAGCAAGAGACAACTTGGACAAAAAGAGAGAATATCAACTTAATATCTAGATCAATACGCCAACAGTATCATTTGTCAAGGCAACCGTTTTTCTAAAAACAAACGAGAAAGGAGCAGTTCGCCATTCTGTGCCTCGCTATTGCTGCTTTCAGGCTCTTTTTATCTCTTTTATCTTCCTCACCTCCCAACAATTTTTCCCTCAATTCCCCAGTTGATGGACTTCGTCAACTCTTTTGGAATTCTTTTCTGCACTTTACACCTTAGAGTGACACTTTTAACGTTTTTGAATTTAAGACATCACACAGTCCTCGCTGCCTTCACTGGTTGCCAGTCAGTTTTAGGACTGATTTTAAGATCCTGTTGCTTGTTTTTAAAGCCTTACATAATCAGACACCTGCTTATATATGTGATCTTTTAACTTCTTACAAGTCTGATTGCTGTCTGAGATCCTCTGACAGGAACCTTTTGGTGGTTCCCAAATCCCGCCTTGTTACCAAAGGTGACCACGCTTTTGCTATTCGTGCCTAAATTATGGAATTCCCTGCTGGAAGACCTCACTCAGTATCTTCTTTTAAAACCTGTCTGAAGACTTATTTGTATCGTATGGATTTCCCCTAACTGTGGTAACTGTTTTTATTGTCTGTTTATCTTATTGTATTATTTTATTTATTTCTAATTGTTTTATGTGGCTAAATTGTTTTAACTGTCATTTTATTGTGTATCTTAAACTCAGATACATTGTTAAGCACTTGTAACTTTGTTTCGAAAGGCGCTATACAAATAAAGTTACTATTATTATTATTATCAAATTCACAAAAAAAGTGATGAGACACTGAAAAAGGGAGATGCAGAAAATGCTGCCTGAAATAAAAAGATGGAGATGATTATTTGTTATTTTCCCAGTATAATCTTTCCCAATTTTCCAAATCTACCTGACCAAATGGTTCTCTCAATTTTTACCTCTACTTTTCATTCTTTTTTTTTTTTTATCCTTTGTCTGTTGGCCTATTGTAACATCAATGTGAATAGTCATCCATGTTGTAACTCATCCCAACAATGAAGCGTGTCGGAGGGAGCGCCACAGTTTGGGATTTTGCTGCCTTGGGATCTGGTCAGCTTGCAAAAATTGAGAAAAGAGGAACTGCAAATTCCATCAAGACATTTTATAGGAGAATTTCAGGTAGCATCCTGGTACCTGAAGCTTCTTCATAAACACTGGATGATGCAACAACAAAATGACCCAAAATGCACAGTACATCAGAAACAGAATGGTATAAAAACAAGAACGATGATGTTTTGGAATTACCAAGTCAGAGTTCAAAGTTTTGCATGTTTGAGCCCAATAAATGCTACCTGCATACAAGCTACATTCCTGCAGCTTTATATTTTTCCAAAACATAAAACAATATTTTTTGTCAAATCCCCAAATCTTTCAAAATCAAAATGCTGAGGTGATACACCCACCTGAAAATTCAACGTTTCGCCTGCTAACAGGCACAGAAAACATCTGGTGGAGGTTACTGCTGCTAAAGTAGATTTTACCAGATATTAAGTACAAGCTTCACATATTTTTACCAGCCTGGAGTACGCATAATAAAAATATATTCCATAAAAGCACTGAGAAGTACAATTGTTTGTGTGTCATTAGTTCAAGCAGAATGTGTTTTTCTGTTAATGTGACTTTGGCAGAGATTATATCACATTTAATCAATGCAAAAGCCCGAGAAACAGCAAACGGTTGGCTAACTCTTTCCTGCTTGTGTGCTTGTTGGTTGAGCACAAAATATGAATAATACAAGGATCAGCTCATTAAAACACTGTTCTACAGCATGACTAGCGTAGAAAAGCTCGGCGGGGAACTTTCATGGTCTTGGGTCAGNAACACTGTTCTACAGCATGACTAGCGTAGAAAAGCTCGGCGGGGAACTTTCATGGTCTTGGGTCAGCAGAGACTCCCTTTCCCTGACTGATGGTCAGAAGTGTGTAGTAACGTGTTCCATTTACTCAGTTACATTTACTTAAGTAACTTTTCACAAAATTGTACTTTACTGAGTAGTTTTATTGCAGGATACTTTTAACTCATATTTGAGAATATATATATATATATATATATATATATATATATACATATATACGTATATATGTATATATACATATATGAAGAAAAACATATAGTTTTACTCCGTTACATTTGGTTGCACTCTTTGCGTTACTTTTTTATTAATTGCGAGACATCACTCCGATGCAATGAGTCAAAATTCTCCGCTTTCTGCACTGCAGCAGAGAAAGAGAAAGTGACTGCTCCACTGTGTGTGTGTGATAGAGCTTTGGTCCCATCACATTCAGCATCCCGTCATCTCCATGACAACGATGGGTTGACGCGGCTTGATAGGTGGGCCGGCCGGCGCCTTTGCATATAATATAATATGAATTAAAATGAACTTAAACTAAGCAAATGCGATTTTTTTCTTTCATAATTTTCTTGGCGCTTAGATGAAAAATTGATTCTAAAAAGAGAAAGGCTGACGCAGAGAAACAGCGGACAGTTACGGAATTATTCGTCCATCCTCCCCCCCGTAAAACCAGCAGCTACATAATGCGTTGTGTCTTTGTCTATCTAAAAATGTGACATTTCAGCTTCTAAGAATCAACATGAAACTTGAAGAAACATGTGACATTAAGCTGCAATGTTAGGTACTTAACTAGCTGCTGCTGCTAATGCTAACTCAAGTTTTCCTGTTCTGTGTAAATTCATGAAGCTAACCGAGCTAACTGTCTTGGGGCCAGGCCAGAATTATCATGATTTGTTATGTGGTAAATATTTGATTTATTACTGTCTACCGTTTATATGATATGATTTGGATCGTATTAGAAGCTACATATGGCTACTTTGCATTTTTTTTCCTCAGATGAGCACTTTATAGCTTGTTGATTATTCCAAAGAATAATCTTGATCAAAGTTACTCATTACTCAAGTAATTTTTTTTAGTAAATACTTTCTTACTCTCACTCAAGTCATTATTTTGGTGAGTACTCTTACTTATACTTGAGTTACTATTATCACAAAGTAACAATACTTTTACTTGAGTACAGTTTCTGGCTACTCTACACAGCTCTGCTGATGGTAATGTCTATTTGTGTCTTAGATTAGTGTTGTTTGGATGAAGTTATCAAAGTCTGGGTTAAACTAGTTTTTGAGCTTCATTCCTTCCCTCCCTGCTACTATCTGCTGCTCTTCTAAACTCTACAAGGGAGAAACTCGCAGGGGAGCAGTCAGATTCATTTTTACATTATGCTAAATTTATGTTTGAAGTGCGTTAGCTGTGTAGCTGAAAAATAAGGGGGGTATTCACCATGTTTCCCTTTTTGTTGAAAGCAAAAGCTAACTTGACCTCATTTTGCAGAGCTGCCATGAAAACCATGGGTTGCAAAACACTAAAAGCTTCTTCCAGCGGTATTAAAGTGCTGCATTTTGTTTCGATTTGTTTCATCTGATGTGGGATTAAGCAGCAATTGGTGCTGAGATCTCAAGCAGATATCTTAAAAAAAAAAAAAAAAAANTTAAAAAAAAAAAAAAAAAGCCAAACTTTTCTCAGATTCGCCTCAGCAGAAGACAAGCGGTGTATCTTTTCCAACGCCAGTCTGTCAATCCACCCAACAGCCTGGTGACAAAAGAAAATTCAAAGATGCTGCATTTCTAAATCCTCCAATGATATTCCAGAAAAGAGAGGAAGAGAAAGTGAAAGGAGAGAAAGAGGAAAGCACTGAGAGTCGAGATCATTAACTGCACACTAATTAGCTATTAGATACAGCCTGAAAAATGACTGCCAATCAGCCCGAAACCGCAACCGCACCAGCTGCAAGTGTGTGTGTGTGTGTGTGTGTGTGTGTGTGTGTGTGTGTGGGGAGAGAGAAGCAGAAAATGAAGGATGTACTGTACATCTAACATAGAAAATGAAAAAATTTGTGAAAGGTCAAAGTTATGTGTTTTACTGACTGGTGGGTGTTTGAAAAAAGTGTGTGTGAGAGAATTAGAGCTAAAAATGTGGCACAAGTGCAGTGTGTGTCCATCTGCTGTTACCAGCTAACGGCCCATCGGGGATCCACATCAATCATGCGGATACAGAGCTGGCTGTGTTCTCTCTCTCTCTGTTTCTCCATGTATCTCTCTCTCTCCCCTGTGACTTTTAACTTTGCCTCGGCTTCGTTCGCCCTCTTTCTCTCTCACTGCAGGAGTTCATCACCTGCTAATGGGCAGTGTCAATATGAATTCCTGTGTGTGTGTGTGTGTGTGTGTGTGTGTGTGTATGTGGGAACAACCCAAACGACCGGGCTCACCTGTGGAGCCATTTAGCAGTAAAGGCCATTACACACCAGAGGCGAATAATTTGTACGAAATATTCGCACATTAATAATATTTTTCAAATGCCATTAACGGAGCTTTTCACATCAATGATGGAGCTTCGCTTGGTGAAATTTCAGCATTTATTTTTCTGGATCAAGTTTGATTTTTTCAGCTTTTCGCATGTGAATGTAACGTGTTGGACCAATCAAAGTATCGTTTCCCAGTAATGTGAAACACGGCGGATCGTTTGATTGTTTATGTGTTAAGCTGAATTCACATGTTGACGGTATATGGTAGACAGAAAACTAAATGTCACTATAATATCTTTACAAAATTTTGCTAAATTATGTTGAATGAAGGCATCTTTAGAGGTACATAACTTATCCATCTTGTATTTTTGTCTCACCCAAATATATACAGGCAGGTATTTAATTCTTTTCAAATTAAAGTAAATACATTCAAACAAATAATGAAATTCATCGCCTAATTTCCCCAAATTACAAAGTGTACATAAATGACTGACATATTCAATGCCATAAAATCTACCTGTAGCCTCTGGAATTCCATGCTAAACTAAATTCTGTATCTAATCTAATTATATGAGGGTTTATACTCCATTTCCACGCACGCACATATACATCTTTTCTTTTTATCTGGAGAAAAAGAGAGAGAGAGAGCAAGACAGACAGAACTGACAAAAAAAGTGAGTTTAACCATGAAAGAAAAGAAGGAAACGGGGAAAGAGCAGGGGAAGAAGATGATAAAAGTTTTTTCCTCAGGGCACTTCTCCTTTCATGAAAAATGCAAACGTGCAGATGGAAGTTCAGAGTTCCATATATAAAAAACCGAAGTCTGAGGATGTGGGAGGAGGAGGAGGATTCTGAAAAATATTCCTTTCAAATCTACAGTCCCCATCAGAGATTGATAGAGAGAATATCCACTCATCCTTAAAACTCAGTCTGATATTTGTTTGCTTTCCTTTCGTCTCTTTTGATCATGTTTTCAGATTTCTAACCCAGTAGCGGGTCGTGTATTTTATACCTCCTTCAATGCGATCCTCCTGTAATTAAACCACCTTCTAATAACCTCAGCATGACACTAGGGCTATATGCTGCTGTTATTAGACGTAACCATCCCATATTCACAGTGACAGTAACCTTTATCGAGTGGAATAAAGTGATTTAACACGAGGATCAACACCTATGACAGTTACAACACACTAACTGCAGAGACATGAATAGGATGTAGCATTATTACGCATTATGACAGGATGCTGCATCACATATAAACATGGCATAGCCTAAATCAGTGTCATTACCAAAGAAACAAGAACAAACTCACAACAACCATCACATTTACTCATACGACCAGCAAGTAAGCAAAAATGCTGTAAAACACAAATAACACAATCAGATTCAACAGGCTTCTCCACAGATTCCAGCCACATAAAAATCCATCAGACTTACCAAAGCTGCTCATCATCTGAAGACAAAGTCCATCCTCCTTTCTGTCTTTAGAAAGAGTTTAACCACACAGTTGTACATTATTGGTGCATTTCAGTTCCAAAATGTGAAAAAAAAAAAAGCGTTATAAATCAATTTCTTCTCCTTCAGCCATTGTGCGTTAAAAAACAACAGGACTAAGTAAAAATCTAAACAAAAAATCTAAAGCACATATCTAAAAATCTAAACGTCAAGAAAGAAAGTTTAAATAAACATTAATGATCCGCTACATGCTAGCTAGATTTACTTGAGTTAGCTAAGCTAACCGGCTCTCTTCTTCTTCTTCTGATGAATTTCTGGCAGGCTGTTTAGCTGTTAGCATAATGCTGTACTCCAATGACGTAGGCCAAGGCCAGCTAGAAGGCGCTGGTGTGAAAGAATACGCCCAACATGGCAAACTCAAAATCTGATTGGTTAAAGTATATGACAATAAACAACATCGTCCCATTTGCTTGAATATCAGAGGGGATTCACTGGAGATTCTGAAGGCCTCAGGATAGATTTTTTTACCCGGAGACAGCACAGGGGGAAAATTTGATTGGATAAAAGCTCTAATTTATATGAGCTGCACTGGAAGCAGCAAAACTGAGGGAGAGAGTAGTACCGTAGCGATGAAATGACGTTAATAGTCTGTTGCTAGACTAAATTGCATATATATAAAAAATTGTTGTGCCAATCTTGGCATATACCACAACTATATATACAGACGGAAAAAAAAAAAAAAAANGGAAAAAAAAAAAAAAAATGACGTTAATAACATTCTATTTTTATTAATATCATTCTGGTTTTGTTAATTGCATTGAGATTACAAAACAGAAATAAGCATACCACACACATGCACACACATGCTGCTCCCTCCCAGATGCAGATACATTCTGCAGCGTTTAGTGTAGGTATGTGCTTGTCAGGCTGATTTCGGACCCGTAACGCCGTACAGCTCAGTGCTAGAATCTGTTGTTTGATTATAATAAAGTTCTTCCTGACCTTTAGGATCTTCCTAACAGTTTGACCTTGTCAACCCTGAAACCATTCGTCATCACGAAACATTCTGCTGGGACGTTTGCTGTCTCATATATCCTCCTGACATAAATATGCCGAGAGAAACACTTGGCCTAAATGTTTAGATATTACAACCCAGCCGTTGCTGTTCTGAGAGGCGCACACACACTTTTACATAAATACACAATCACACTTACACACACGTCTGGCTGGATGTCACCGCTCTGAGGAGAAACAGAAGAAACAGACCCAGGTGTGATATATTATTAGCCTTCTTTGAACGCTCACACCGTGAGGCAGGTTCAACTCTTCAGAATGTCGCTGTCTGTTAGCAGCTTCTCCACACGACTTTCTTTAAGCTAAACCGGAAAACGCTTCAGTTAGCGCCGCCACATACAGTCCATCTTATGTCTGCCGGTATTTCTGTTTAATCAGTCTTAAGTAGAAACAGAACTTGCATTAACACTTCATAAAATAATCTTTTGGTCGTTTTGATCATGCCTTAGCTTCAGGAGTTTGTTGCTGAGAAGGAGGAGGATTTTTCTCCACTTTGCATCATGATTAATAAGTGCAGGTTACATGTGAGGTTAGCTGCACAAAAAAAAAAAAAAAAAAANAAAAAAAAAAAAAAAAAAAAAGAATATTCTACATTCATTGGTTGTGCAAGTCCTCAATAACTAATAGCAACAAAAATGTTATGTTTTGTCAAGACGTTTCAAAGAGAAGCTTAGTGAGCACAGCTGGATTCCTTTAAAGGACGATACCAGCGATCATACATGTTTGAGCCTAATATATTCAGTTTTGGTGTCCATTTTTAGCCTGTCTCATCCCTCCTGTTCTCCTCTGAGAAAACAAGATGGCATGAATAAACAATCCTATTAAAGAGCAGAACAGACACCAGCTCCAAAACAAGTCCGCAGACAACTGGCAGAAAAAAAAAAAATTAATAACCAAAGTCAGATCTCCAGAGGAAACCAGAGCATGTTTCAGTTCGGCTCAAACAGCATCTGAATCAACACGTACTGCAACTTCTGCAGTCTGCTTTTACATTAAACACAAGGACAAGCAGGAATCATCGTTATTAAACTGGAACAAATCGCCCCGGAGCCGCTCCATGTCGGGACGGATCCATGCCGTTAAATGGGACCCGATTCTTCAGCCGGGCCGCTAACATTCAGGACGGGAGCGCTTCTTCTCCATCAGGTTTTTCACTTACTCCTATTGATGTAACTCCTGTGACTCCAGCTGTGGAGAATTAGCATAAATATATTCCAAAACATTTTCTTTATTGCCTGAAATGGTGCCAGCGGAGGGCGAGAGACATACACAGAGAGAGAGAGAGAGAGAGAGAGAGAGAGAGAGAGGGAATGTTTGAAGTAGTTTAGGGATTTGGCTCAGCTGCAGAATTAGAGGGGAGGATTTCTCAAAGGAATCATTTTAATGATTTTTTACGTCTTTCACAGTATTCATTCAGGCACAGTCATGCATGGCACGATGCTGGGCTGAACACACACACACAAACACACATACATGTATGCAAATACTACTATTGATCATGTAAGTTTACTCTAAAATAGACTATCAGTGAAAAATCTACACGTATATCCATATATGTCCTGATCAGATCACCACAAAATAACCAGCACAACAATACTATTTTTTTCTTTCCTTTTTCTTTTCTTTTTTCTTTTTTTCAACAATACCATTTCTCGTGTGATGAAAAGCAGCATTTTCAGATGACTTAATGTTTTAACATCACGCTCTTATGCTCCTATGAATCAATTACATCTATCTGAGACTGCAGACCAACGCTTCACCCATCTGCTATGAAATTTCACATATCTGCTGCAGACACGCATGTGCGCCCACACATGACCATTACACATTCAACACGCCTACGACAGGCTAACATACGTAGCATACACGGATGCTCATTAGCTTGGTTGCAGTAACTGGCGGGGGAATGAGGAAGTAATGTCAACGCTCTTCAGCACTTTAGCACATCTTGTGCAGTGATGAATAAAACATTACACATGTTGCCGCGCGTGCACACACACACACACACACACACACGCAGTGAAGGTTTAATAAAACATTAATTCATCTATTGTACATTCATTGTAGTTAGTAAGATTAGCATGAACACTACAGACCACAAGCTTGAGGACACCCCATATTAAAAAAAAAAAAATCATCAATACACTGTTTGTTTTACAATTTATTGCACAGGAAATGACAAAAATATATAAAATAAATATAAGTAATTAGTTTTGAAGAAGAATTAGTCAACAGTAGCACATCATGTAGCCGCTCTGGCTACAGAAATGATTTTTCATGAAGGCATCTGTCTGTATTAGTGCAGCACTCCTGTTGTGTTTTAACATTCTATTCCTGCTGTCTGCCTTCTCCCACATCATTTTGGATTAACGTGCTACACAGTCTGCTCATGCTAAATCCAGGCGTGGCCTCAAACTTCTGGCCTGTAGTTTAGACCAGTACTCAAATACAAATCTTAAAGGTCCACAAAGAAAAGTTTCAATGAGACAAAGGTCTGTTTATTAAAGTCAGTCAAGCCAGGGTCGGACTGGGATCCTAATTTTTTAATGACAATTTAAGGTGTCGGGGTGGGGTGGGGNGGGGGGGCTATGCAAATAATACATATGAAAAGCATAATTTGCTCAGAGTCCAGAGACTGTTGTGATTCGGTCCGGATCCAGACCGGAGTCTGAAGTTTTAGGATGAGTGGTTAGAGACTATTGAAGAACTACTGTGTGTGTGTGTGTGTGTGTGTTTAATGTTTAGCAATGGTTCTTGGAATTGAAAAACTGAAGAGCTTTACGAATTGCAGCGCTGCCTTCAGGCAATTCTTTGTATTGGACTTTCAAATCAAAGAGAAACCGCAAATCAAAGAGATCTCAATAAATTACAAATAATGCAAAATAAAGCGACTAGATTGGTCCTAAGATGCTCTTATCGCAACAACTAACATTACTATTATACATAACAGATTATCCTGGCTTCTGGTCAAAACTAAATTACAATTTAGTTTGTTAGTTTTTCTGTGGAAAGCGCTATTTGTGGGAACTCCTAAATTTCTACATGATGAGTTAAAATACTCTATTCAAGTTCATCCCTATCAGACTCGTTATAGTGGTAAAAACAATTTATCGCTTCCTCAGTTTAAAACCAACTTAGTCACTCTGTCATCTACAGGTCCTGGGTGGCATGGAATGAACTACCAGAATTTCTTAAACAACACAAAAGTATTTATAGTTTTAGGAAACAGTTTTGTTTAAAATGCAACTATGATTGATTTGGTGCTGTTTTGGGGTCATGTTTTTATGATGATATTCATTGTATGTGTATTACTGTATTATTAGGTTTCTTCTTTGTATGTTTTTAACTCTACTTTTTTTTTTAAATCAAATTTTGTATGTTAAAATTGCGGTAGTTTAAAATTTGTGGAAGACTAGCAACCGCTGAAGTGGGAGCTAATGGAAACCAACAAATAATAAAGACTTTCTCTCTGTGTTCATCTCATTCTAGCTGCCTTCCTCCTGTTTTTCTTTGCTTTTTCTTCTTTCTACATCCATCGTCGTATCCGTCACACGTGCTGACTTTGTGTTTACATGTCATGCACAGGCTCTCATTTACGTTCCCTGCACTCTTAAACAAACGACTTTGTAGGATTTTGAACATTCACGCTGTGTTCCTGCTCTTACTTGTCTGGTGGGTACAAGATGTAATTTCACCAGAACGCTGCTGCACAAACTCAGCTACACAAACGCTGAATAAATAGCGGCGTTTGTTTACTTCAGGAGAGCCGTATCAGAGATAAATATTTGATGCTGCTCTTCAGGTCGCGCTCATCATTTTGTTTGGTAGAAGGTGAGATAATAATGAAGCCTTCACAGAGGAACCACTTCCTCCATTTCACCACATTTTAGCAAAGTGTCACTCTATAGCAGAAGGTCCTCATAGAACATTTTCAATAAGACAAAAGCGTTTATTAAGATCAGTCAAGCCAGGGTTGGACTGGGATCCTAATTTTTACCAGGAATTTAAGGTGTTGAGCAGGGGTGGGGGTGGGGGTGCTGTCAACTCTCAATGAGCCCAACGCCGTATCCACCCACACTGTAAAAAGTCCTTCAGTGTGTTAGTCCATACTACATAAATAGTGCATACTACTACATAGTCCATACTACATAAATTTAAAATGTATGAGATAAGTCAGTGTCTGCTTTTAAATCGCAGCTTAAGACCCATTTTTATAGGCTTGCTTTCATGTGATGTTATTTATTTTGTGTTTTCTATTTTATCCTGTGTTGTTCTGTCTGTCTTGCTGATTGTTTTATTAGTTGTCAAAGCACTTTGTAAACTGTTTTTAAAGGTGCTATATAAATAAAGATTATTATTATTATTATTATTATTATTATTATTATTAGGATTCATTCAAAAAAAAAATTTCCTTTTCAACTGGATGTAAGTCACATCAAAGTAAAAACTGCACTATAAAAAACCTTTCTTTGGTTTAACTTTAAAATAATGAGGTAACATTTTCCAATCATTTTTTAAAGTTGAACTACTGGTATTTTTGAGTAGGACAAACTCAATAATATATATTTGACTTTAAGACATAAAAATATGTGGAAACAGCCAAGAAACTGAGTTGGACAAACTTGATAGTCTTCAACATGTGACCTACATTAAACCTGATTAAAATTTAAGAAAGAAACACTGTAAAATTGAGTTCCATGAATTCATACATTTTTTTTTTTTAATGCGACAAACTCTTCTTGTGTATTTCAACATATCTAATGTGGACTCTGTAATTTGTCATGGATGATACCGGTATTGCGTTGAGAACAAACTGACAGAACTTTCCGGGCGTCGCTGGTGAAGATCACTGTTAAATGTGATGAACATGTAACATGAATTTATGTATGAAAGCAGCAGCAGCAGCAAAGACATAGCATACATTATTAACTCTGCAGCACACAGAGAATCCTGCATGACAGACGCCGTGGGACGAGCTGAAAATACGCTGAGACGTCGTAAAACGTGAATGTTTGACCGGACAAAAAGACAGATGACGTGAGATTTCAACATATCAAACAGACTCGGCGTGATTCTGTGTAGCGTAGCAACGTGATATCTGTCTGTGTGGCAGCTGATGTGATGCCGCAGTTTGATGCTTTCAAGCAGTTTGAACAAAAAAAGGATCCTGATTTGTGCTGTTAAAAAAATATTTCACTAAACTTATACTTCCTGTTACTGTAGTAATATCAGTAAAAAAAAAAAAAAAAAAAAGTCTGTTTCGTCTTCCATAAGCATGAAGAGGGAAGGAGGAGACAAATATCAGGCAATTTAATATCTAAAGACAGCAAGAGAGGAAAAACAGAAGAAAAGAGAGGAGAAGAAAAATAAGACATGAGAAAATGGAGAGGAAGAAAAGAGGAGAAAAGGGAAGAGGAAACATGAAACAGGAAAAGTAAAAAGGGCAAAAATAAAGGAAACAAAAATACAAAGGAAGAAAAGACAAGAATGTCAAATTAAAAAGGGAAAAGGAGACAGGAAGGAAAGAAACCGATAAGAGAAAGGAAGAAAAGAGAAAAAGGAGATGGGAATATAAGATATGAGGAAGAATGGAAAGGGAGAAAGATGAGATAGAAATAAAAGAGGAAATAATTTAAAAAAAATAAGTTTTCACAAACACATGGTCTGTCATACGTGTCACACGGCTGAGTTTAAGTTCTGACCTGCAGCATTTCATTTAGATCTAGCTGAGGGAATTCATGTACGTATCCTTGTAGGAAGTGTCGTTTCAGAGCAGCGTCACTATTTCATATGTGATTAAAGATTCATGTCTTGATGTGTGAGAAAACTTTACGGGTACATTAGCTTGATTAAGGTTGTGTGTGCGTGTGTGTGTGTGTGTGTGTGTGTGTTGCAGCAACTTGTTAACGTGGTTGCAGGAAGAAAATAGGAAAAGTGGAGTAATGAGGGAAATAAGGAAACAGGTGAAAAACACCTTTAAAACATGGCAGACAGTTATTTAGAAACATTAAACATGCCTCTATTCTTTATGTGTGTGTGTGTGTGTGTGTGTGNGGGGGTAGAGAGAAGAATAAACAGAATGCAGAATATCATGTAAATGGGATTATTTAGGATGTGATGTAGAGGCCTGTCAAGACCCTTATTCTGGTCTATTCATTCTGTTTCATTCTCTCTCTCTCTCTCTCTCTCTCCCTCTCTCTCTCTCTCTCTCTCACACACACACACACACACACACACATACATACACACACACACACACACACACAACACTGTGCTTGAAAACTACATATATGCATGTCTGTATTCAGCACTCAGATGACAGTGTGATAGAGTGTTATATATATCACAGCTAAATTCGAGAACCGCTCATCCAAACAACTTCACGCGACACTGCACGTCTGTGGGTCCTGAGCAATAAACCTGCTAAACTTCATACAGCGCTGGGTTCTAGAAATGTTGGTGCCACAGACAGATGGACGGACATAGATTTCTGGCTTTATAGAAAGATTGACATTAAGGTCTAGTCCACACTAATACTGATATTTTTTTTAAATGGATATCTTCCCCCACCGTTTAAAAAAAAAAAAAAAAAAANAAAAAAAAAAAAAAAAAAATGTCCACACAAGCATCGTTTTACAAAATATCTCTGTCCACTCGAGAATGCTCAAACAGCTACAAACGCATGCCAGGCCAGCAGGTGGCGATAAAGTCTGACTCAATGACAGGTCAAATAACAGAGAAGATGGAAATGGAAACGGATTTCCATTGGCGGTAGTAACTGTTAAACAAAACCAGTTGGAGGTAGTTGTATCGAATTTGTTGTTCATTTTATTTATTGTGCTATGGTGAAACTGAAATCAAAATGCTGGTAAAGCGGTGCAGCAACGCCAAGTTAACTTGTAAACTTGCAACTGCTATTGCTAACCAAACATAAAGAAACCGCTACACAGTCGCTGCCATTGTTGTTGATGGTATTGTTTCTGGCGCATGCTCATTGCACAAAGCAACAGTTAGCATGCGCGAGTTTAGTTCTGATGTCATCGTTTCTCAAATGCTCCGTTTTTGGTGTCCACACATACACAGAAAGGAGTTTTTAGAAATCTGCATTTCAGAAGGCTTTTAAAAAAATCTCCGTTTCAGTGCCTAAAATGCTGTTTGTGTGTGGATAAGAGGCTAAAACACAGAGGAAAATACGCATTTTGTAAAATATCCATATTAGCGTGGACAGGGTATCAGATAAGAGAGATCAGAGATCCACACACTAGGAGTCCAGGAAGAGGCGCAGTACCACCAGAATATGTACAAGATCAAATCTCACCATTTAAATAAACTGACTAATCAGGTTTATCAATCAAATATATTAATAACTAACACATGTTAACTCCGGCACTCTGTTTTATGAATTTCCCCTGATAAAACCCATCCAGACGAACAGTTTAATATTTTATCAGACGACTGTCACATCAGGAATTTACTGTTTCATGGAATGTTCAAATAATTCAGTCATTTCTCACTGTTTATGCAAAATAAATTTCAACATTTCATCACTTAGTTTCTCTGGCTGTAGCAGATGTATGCTACATTTTTAATGGCTGCACATACAATAAAAATGTCCTCAGAGATGCAGCCATTCATCAAATATTTGGGATTATTTGTATTCTCTTTTTTATATTCAGGCAAAAAATAAATAAATAAATAAATAAATTTGCTTATGGAACAATTCATGCACGATGAAATTCAAAGTGATTTGTATAAGACATTTACGCTAAAACAACAGAATAACAGATTACAAGAAAAGCAGCAAGACGATAAAAATTAAAGTATAAATTTACATGATGCATTTTGGCAGACCGATAAGTTGCAGCTTTGATTTGATAGCAAGTCTGTGATTGTGAGCAGCTGCAGACAGACAAAAGTTAATTGTGAGAGAATCGTGATGAATATAGTATTTGGTCATTGATTGAAATGGTGGTCTTAGATCAGAATATGAAAAAGGTACAACCAAAGGTCAAAGGTCAAAAAGGAAGCAACACGCACAAAGCATGTTATGCAAGTACTCCCACATAGTCTAACATAGTTCCACATAATTCTTGCTCGGTGAAGTAAGTCAAAAAAAAAAAAAAAAAAAAAAAAAAAAAGAAAAAGACTTCCATAAGTCACTAAATTCAACAAAATAGTGATCGAATATTAAAGGACCATACCACCCATTTTGCATGTTTGAGCCAAATATATTTGATTTTCATGCATGTTACGTTACTGACAGTCATTTCCCAAAGGCTAAAACCGTATTTCAGCTTTCCTGATATTTTGCAAAATCTCTTAATCTTTCAAAATCAAATATTCAAGTGATACACCCACCTTAAAAATCCATGTTTCTCCTGCTAATAGTTACACAGCCTTATGAAGTCACGGTCCTTTAAATTTTTCCATAAACACAGGTCTTCTTTTGGGACTATATTCCCCGGTGGAGGCATACATTCACTCCACGCTTTATATCGCGCTTAAACGCTAAAATTGCGTAACTTCTAAAAAAAACCTGAATACACGTCTTGTTGGCAATGATGGATTACCTATCCCAAGAATGTTTCAAGTATCAACAAGTTGACTTTAATAGCAGAATGAACTGAAACTAATGGAGGTCTGGAAGGTAGGAAAAACATTTTTAATTCACTGTTCCAGTAGTATGCTTTGGGAAATGATTGTCAGTAATGTTACATGTATGAAAATTGAATATATTAGGCTCAAACGTGCAAAATAAGTGGTATGGTCCTTTAAAAAAATATTGCTCAGTTCCTGTCTAGGTGCCTTTGAGCAAGGCGCTCAAAATTTCCCACAAACTCCAGTCGAGCTGCTCAGCGACTAACAGCAGAAAACCAACTGTGGCGTCTGGTGTGAGCGTGTTCACTAGTAAATTGGGGCATTAATTAAAAAACAAAAAGGAAGCGTGCTCAGTGGATTTTCCCTGCGTAACCTCAGATTTAACAAGCATCACCCACTTTACTCCCACAGAGCATTCAACTTGCACACAAAAACAGATCCGAGATAAACCGACTAAAGAGCAGCCGTGGGCTTCAAAACTCCTGCTGTATGATTAAAGTTCTCAGACCTCATGCTGCACGTCCATAAAGCATCCGCAGCAATTAGAGGAAGCTGTTATTTCAGGCCGACGCAGCGGCAAGTACTTGATCTAGACTTTTTGGGAGCCTTCCAGCTTTTCATTACTGCCTCTCCGGGCAGGAATTGTTGCCCTGGCAGCGATTCCCAACTGCAGTCAAATGCAAAAATTGGGACAGGAGCTGAAGTTAGTGAGTTTGTCTCGTTGACTTAGTGCAACATGCCGTTAAAGGGGACAGATTTTATGGATTCCCGATGTTCTTATTTTCAGTTTCAGGTCTGCTTTGAAACCTCTGCAAAATATTAATGTGCAAAAAACCCACAATGATCTCCTTTACTGCAGGACCTCTGAGTGAAAAAGGCAGTTTTAAGTGCCTTCTCTTTAAAGGACCATACTGCCAATCGTGCTTGTTTGAGCACAGTACAGTCTTGATGTACCGCCTCCGTCACGCTCGTCAGCCTTTGAGCACCCGTGGGAGAAGTTAGGCGGAGCGGTCACACTCAAACCGAAAACTCTCCAANACCGCCTCCGTCACGCTCGTCAGCCTTTGAGCACCCGTGGGAGAAGTTAGGTGGAGCGGTCACACTCAAACCGAAAACTCTCCAAAAGCCGATGATGGCATGGCAGGTAATCACGTTCAAATACTCATTCGCTCTGTGTGTCCGCGTTGCCAATCAATGCCAAACGAGGTCAGACTAGATGTTAAAGGACCATATCGCCTATTTTGCACGTTTGAACCTATATACACATAACGTTACTGACAATCATTTCCCAAAGCAGACTACTGGATCGGTGAATTAAAAATGTTTTTCCTACCTTCCAGACCTCCACTGGTTTCAGTTCATTCTGCTATTAAAATCAACTTGTTGATACTTGAAACATTCTTGGATAGGTAATTCATCATCACCAACAAGATGCGTATTCAGGTTTTTTTTTTTAGAAGTTATGTAATTTTAGTGTTTAAGTGCAATAAAAAGCATGGAGTGAATGTATTCCTCCATCAGGGAATATAGTCCCAAAAGAAGACCTGCGTTTATGGAAAAATTTAAAGGACC
>VXCM01006822.1:0-46657 GCA_014773175.1 Lucifuga dentata | reverse complement strand
TTTTTTTTTTTTTTTTTTTTTGAATGAAGCAGGATTTCTAAAAACGCCAGGCTCATATGAAACGGCTGCAGCTGGAATAACATCAACCATCTTTCCCAGGATGGAAAATGAAGGCAGAAAGCCTTCATTTTCCGCAGTAATGTAATATGTATGAAAATTGAATAGATTAGGCTCAAACATGCAAAATGACGGTATGGTCCTTTAAACTGTCTTTTTAGTGTCTGTCACATTCCACCATCAATTGTGAAAAAAAAACAGAATTTTAAAATCTTCACTGTGTTTTTGACATTAAATATGAAGAAATGGGGACGCTCTTAGTCATGATTATTAAGATCACGCCTGTGGGTTTTGTGTGTGTGTGTGTTTCTGTGTGAAAAAAAAAAATGAACTAACAGTTCTGATTATTGTCAAAGTTACATTTGTGATCTGAAATGAGTCACATTATTACAATTCACACACACACACATCAATGACAACATTTTAGACAAAGGTTAGGGCAAAGACATGTTTAAGCACACACACACAATTCTCCAGTTATACTTGGATGTTTAATGAGTGTGTGATTGAGACAGGAGGCCCTTTCATTATCTGCTCTCTGCTTTGGTAATCAGAATGACAGTAGAGGCCATCACCCTGACACACACACACACACACCCCATACTATACACACAGGCTGCATGCTCACATACACATTTTAAAAATCCAATCAACACCCACTGGCCTGCAGAGTGAAGCGTATACACACATAAATGTACAGTACACAAGTTCACACACACATGCATGCACACACACACACACACAAGTTATTTATAATGTGTCCTGTCCCTCCTGTCACCTGGATTATAATTTGATCCTCTGTGTGAGCGTGAATGTATGTGTGTGTGTGTGTGTGTGTGTGTGTGTGTGTCCTAATCAGTGTAGCACCATAAACCTCTCACAGTCTCAGTGGGTGTATTCTAACACCAGATGTGCTTCCCTGTTTTGGATCCCATCACCCGCTGAACTCTGGGATATCGCCCGTAGACGCTTTGCTGGATTTTAATAAGGAGTGCAGGGATGAGGAGGTTAATTATCATTTCTAACACACTTTCAGGTTTAATGCTAACAAGTTGCATGCTCTTCTTTTTTTTTTTTTTTTTTTTTTTTACAGAAGCCCCTCATGACCTAAATCACTCATTACAGCAGCAGAAAGGTTGCTTTAATCACAAATCTTTGCCCCAACTTATGAATATTCACTTAAAATGAAATAATGCTTTAAACTCATGTAAAATTTGGCCCAAATTAGCCTCCAGTGGTGCAAACACGGGAGGATTTACCTGCAGAAAAACAGGCATCTGCTTTGTGTTTTGTAGATAATTGTCCTTTCTCACAGCTGAACTTTACAAACTTGATTAGAATAAAAGGCGGTGCGTTTTAAAATAAACGCCATGTTAATTGCAAAATAATGATTAAAAACAAAGCAGAAATCATGTTTCTCAGAACTAAAAATAACACTTTCCATAAATCCTCCTGTGCAAAGAAGGTGCTAATACTCGGGAAAATCCTGATCTCTGACACGGAAAAGTGCAATAGCCATCATTCATCCCAGAATTCCGAGAAATTTGGACGAACTATAATGCCCAAATTATGACATAAATATCATTTTGTAGCTGATAAAAGTTGATTGTCATTGATATAGCTTTTTGTGTTGTGGTGAAAAGGTGTTTTAAAGGACCATACCACCTATTTTGCATGTTTGAGCCTAATATATTCAATTTTCATACACGTATCATTACTGACAATCATTTCCCAAAGCATACTACTGGAACAGTGAATTAAAAGTGTTTTTCCTACCTTCCAGACCTCCATTGGTTTCAGTTCATTCTGCTATTAAAATCAACTTGTTGATACTGTAAACGTTCTTGAGATAGGTAATCCATCATCACCAACAAGACGTGTATTCAGGTTTTTTTAGTAGAAGTTACTTAATTTTAGCGTTTAAGTGCAATAAAAAGTGTGGAGTGAATGTATGCCTCCACCGGGGAATACAGTCCCAAAAGAAGACCTGCATTTATGGAAAAATTTAAAGGACCGTGACTTCATAAGGCTGTGTAACTATTAGCAGGAGAAACATGGATTTTTAAGGTGGGCGTATCGCTTGAATATTTGATTTTGAAAAATTAAGAGGTTTTGCAAAATATCAGGAAAGCTGAAATATGGTTTTATCCTTTGGGAAATGATTGTCTGTAACGTAACATGTATGAAAATTGAATATATAAGGTTCAAACATGCAAAATGGGTGGCATGGTCCTTTAAGGCATCTGATTCTCTGTTAATATTCTCAAATTTCCCGTGCAAATATAAACTTGCTGTGGGCATCAGTGTTTTTGCAAGCAGAAGAACCGAATTAGATCGGAACTCAGGAGAACTGACCTTTCCGTGTGTACAACAGATTGCATCATTAAACTCATCTCGTCCTGCCTGCATTCATTTTGTCTCCGGTCTTGACTAAGCATAAACATATCGGAAGTGATTATTTCTCCGTCAGTTTTCCCAATTCACCAAAAACAATTTGAAAAATTTACTGCTCCACAGTATGCTTTAGAAAATATGCAGTTATATTGGGCTAAAACATACAAAACCATCAGTATGGTCCTTTACGTCACTCTGTCATTCCTTCGCCCATCAGGTATCAAATGTGGGGAGAAGTTATGATGCTTGGAACGCCACCAAAACCAATGTACACAAAGAATGAGGTCATATTATTGCTACAGTTCATTTCCTACATGGCAGATACACGCACACACACACATCAAAGCAGAGTCAGGCTGATTTGTTCGTTACTGCATGACAGTTGGTCGTAAATGTTGAATTCGGTGGACAATCTGCTGCTGTATCTGTTTATCGTCTGGGAACATTGGCTCAGGAAGTGTGAAATGTTTCCCTGATTTTACATAAACTAGTGCAGCACCTGTTAAAACCGGCCCGTTCTGCAAAGACCCTCTTCAGAGTATTTGGATAAAATTAGCAGATAGAAACACCTATCGATTAGAATGTTCTCTTGCTGTCTTTCTGGAAACATGATTAAAATGAACATTTTAACATTTAAAGGACCATACCTGTGA
Organism: Lucifuga dentata; assembly: GCA_014773175.1. Taxonomy (NCBI): domain Eukaryota; kingdom Metazoa; phylum Chordata; class Actinopteri; order Ophidiiformes; family Bythitidae; genus Lucifuga; species Lucifuga dentata. Next base: position 43,553 of record VXCM01006822.1, on the reverse strand, counting down.
TTGTACATGTTTAAGCCCAAAAAATACTACTGGAACTATATTTCTGAGCATAGAAATACATTGTCTTCTGTGGAGTTCTGTGTTGGATTGGTTAAATAAATTTACTTTGACAAAAAAAAAAAAAAAAAAAAAANAAAAAAAAAACTTCATTGATTACCTATCTCAAATGTGTTTCAAGCCTCTACAAGTTGATTTAATAGCATACTGGAATGAACTAAAAACCAATGGCAGTCTGGAGGGTAGGAAAAACAATTCTAAAATTTACCGCTCCAGTAGTATATTTTGGAAATAGTTGTCAGTAACTATGCAGGTTGTTTATTTTGGGCTCAAACATGCAAATTTGCTGGTATTGCCCTTCAACATTTTAGTTGAATCATATATGTAATCCAAAACAATAATTATTGCTTTGAATAACTTTTATCAAACATTATGGCACTTCTTAGAGGCAACAACAATCATACTTAGTCTACTGGGCAGCAGCGATTCAGTCCTCCACTCTTATTTATTCATTATTTCTGTCAAAATATGCATCCCCTCCTTTCTCAGACCTGAGTGTTAATTCACCAACTCACCCTGTCTCACAAAAATAACCCCAAATATGAGTTTTTAACATCATTTCATTCCTTCATCTACAGAAAGTTATTTACAGTGGGATGCAAATCTCAGCAGGGATGCAGATTTCGGCACAACACCAGACTTCATGGGTGTGCGCCGCAGCCTGCCATAATTTAGTTCTGCACGTCCTCTGAGCTAGCTTCGTTTGCTGTACGGGGTCGGGTTGAGACCATGACACTGGACCGGAGTGTATCCTGCCACATGGACTACTTTTCGCCACCACAGCTCAATTTGAGAACCGCTCATCCAAAGAACTTCACACATGAAGCTGCACATCCTTGGATCCTGAACAATAAACCTGCTGAATTTCAACTTCATACAGTGCCGGGTTTTAGAGATGTTGGTGCCACAAAGACAGATGGATAGAGATTCCTGCCTTTATAGATTTTTTTTTTAAAATCTAACTGAAAATGCCAAACTGCTAAAAAGGAGCAGTTTGACTTGCATGTGTTCATTCTATATGAGTAAGTTGGATCACCTGCAGGAAGTCAACACAGAGAGAGAAAAATTCAACAGTATAACATTTACAAAAGCTAGATTTATTGCATTTTGTATTTTTTCATTTGCAGATTATTTGGAGAAAGCATGGAGTTTGAGAAGACATGCACTGTACTGGTGAAAAGTGTTTGTATAAGTTTATATATGAAATTAGAAAAGTTATGTTTGTATAAAAAGTGTGTCTTGTGTTGTGTGGGGTGGGCCATAAAAACACAAAAACAAAGATTCATTCATTCATTCATATTGCAGGACTGTTGGATTGGACTGTATTTGAACCCATTACATGCTAAGCATTGAGCATTGCGCCAACCTGGGTGTTACATTATTGTGTATTGGGAGCTGAGCGTGACTCCTAACGTTGCATCACGCCACCTTGGGCGCTGCGTGGCGCTCAAAGTTCAACCAAATTCAACTTTGACCTTTCTGACGCTGACCTTTCCAATGCGCAACCAATCAGAGAGCAGCTGAAGCAGAGGCTCCACAGCGACAGAGGAGAAGCTCATAACATGAGCAGTTTAAACAGAGACTCAACATTCACCGTTTTTTCACTTTTCTTCTCCGAATGAGAAGAAGAGTCAGAGTCTTTGTTGCGATGTCCATGTCGCTCCCTGATTTGACCCAGAAACCCAATTTGGACCACAAATGTGCAAAGATCGCCCATGGTAACTGTCAACATGTCGTTAGCAAAGAGCGCTTCCCGTCAGCGTCTGGTTGAGCGGCGCTGCTCAGACTCCACTCATGAACAAGCAGAGTGCTGGATGCCGAGCTCAGCGCAACGCTAACGCTTAGCATGTGAAACCGACATAATTCTCTCTCTCTCTCTCTCTCTCTCTCTGTGTGTGTGTGTGTGTGTGTGTGTGTGTGTNTCTCTCTCTCTCTCTCTCTCTCTCTCTGTGTGTGTGTGTGTGTGTGTGTGTGTGTGTGTTTCTTTACCCACTGGTGGACAGCAGGACAAGCTAGAGTCGCTACAGAGGAAGGTTCCTGAGCTGCACAAATGATCCCGTTTCAACTTTAAATATGCATAAGAGCCCTTTTATGATGAAAAAAGTAAAATACGAATGCATATCGAGGATGTAATATGTACATGGTGTGTGTGTGTGTGAGAGAGAGAGAGAGAGAGAGAGAGAGAGAGAGAGAGAGANTGTGTGTGTGTGTGAGAGAGAGAGAGAGAGAGAGAGAGAGAGAGAGAGAGAGAGCGCATTATCAGCCCTTGAAATGATCTCTGCAGTTCTTATATCCCTTTATGTATTACTGTCTGGGCCTATTGATATGTTTGAATGCTGTGTGTGTGTGTGTGGAGATGGCAAAACACACACACACACAATAAATCATTAAAATACACAAGCAAGAAGACACACAGACAATTACTGAAAAATGCATGAATGAATGTTCTTGTGTGTAAGTATGAGTACACACACACACACACACACACCATCAGCCCCTAACCACTTCTTCAGTATATGTGTCTTTCTAGGAACACAACCATTAGTTTCTGGAGAGATGCAGCTTTAGTGTGCTTAGATTTGTGTGTGTGTGTGTGTGTGTGTGTGTGTGTGATTTGAGAGAGAACAAGCAAAAGAGAGCATTAGCACTGTGTTACAGCGATAATGGCATTGTGTTAAAGCCATAACGGCATCTCGCTTGCCTACCCTGGCATGCTACGCGCCAGCCGCTGTTGGAAAGTGTGTTTGGTTGTGGGACATGGGGAGAAGCCATTACCGAGTCCCCTTAGTCAAATATGGACACGCAGCACAGTGGAATAGCAGAAAATGTCCCCAGGGCTCAATTTATTGTCTCAGCCACATTCAGGAAGTGGTCAAAAATAGGTTGAAGCCCAGAAACAGCAGGAAGAGAGATTTTTTTCTAACACATACCTCGTGGTTTTCTATTAAAGTGTTTATGCAAGTGCAGCATTAGCTTAGCATAAGCATTAGACAGTGGTGGTTACCATGCTCAGAGGTCCAATGGCTCTTGGTGCCACAGAGCAAAAAGTAGTCACATATATGAAAGGAAGAAGCGCCATTTTATCTTTATGGTCAGCAGCAACAAGCTTTCTGTAAAGGTGGATCTCAGGCATCCAGGTGGTAAAATGTCTAGAAGGTTGAAGTTGAGTCACTGGACTCAACCAGTGACTCCAGTCCAGTGACTCAACTTCAACCTTTTAGACATCAACAACAACCGAAAATTTGGCAGATCTGACGGGCCAAAGCTTCCGGAATTTCAGGAAAACGTAGAAGAATTCACTGATCACTTTTTAATATCATCACATCTGTTTCCTGATGCATTAAAAAGTGTTTGTACGTCGCTGTGGGTTCTTTACCTGCAGCAGGTGTTTCCCCTCTCCACCTCTTCATCTGCAGAGAATGGATGAACATGCTCAGGTGCCACAAAATTTCAGAATAAATACAAATTGAAGACAGAGAATGAAAGAGGTGGGGGAGGACAAAGATGATAAGATAAGATAAAGATCTCTCTCTCAGCTGATAGGTTCACTAATGAGCATCCACATTCCTGCATACGTGTAGCTGGCTACGTGAGCCAGAAAGACAAAAATAGATTGCAAGTTGTTGTTGTAAATTACATTGATACCGTAAATGTTCAAATAGTGGGCGGGGCCTTTATAAATGTTACTTCCAAAATTATTGGTAAAACACAGAGATCGCTGGCACAGTTAAATTCCCACCAGGTACTGAAAAAAAGTGTATGCTATTATAAATGATCCAACACATGTCCTACATGACTCCTTCACATCGATGCCCTCTGGAACATGATTTAAAAATCCTTCATATAAAACACACAGAAGAAAGTCTGGTTTGTTCCAGAGGCTATAAGACTAGTAAACGCCAAAGGTAAAAGAGGAAAGTTCTTGATGCCAATTAATCAACATTATTATTATTATTATTATTATTATTATTATTAATAGTAACTTATGAACAATAATCTCACACATAACAGNATTATTATTATTATTATTATTATTATTATTAATAGTAACTTATGAACAATAATCTCACACATAACAGTACATCCACAAATAATGAACATATATAACCGCAAGAATATAGCAGATAGCAGCTAATGCTAATCGCAATTAGCATTAGCTGCTAACTCTACTGAAACAACAGGGTCTTAGCTAGCTAGATCCTTAAGCCTATAGCTGACCAAGGATATGCCTGATTCAATCAAACTTTAATAATAAACAATCTATGGAAAACTGTTGGCCTTGTGAACAATTATCATCCTATTTTTATGTATTATTTTAACTTTTAAATATATATTTAATAGGCTTTTAAATCCTGTTGCCCACACTGTGCACTTGCAGGTTTTTGTTTCTTCTGCTGTATTTGATATTTGCATAAAGTCTGTGTCAATTTCTGTTGTTGTTTAACCTACATGCTTATAATTGCCGCTTGAGGAACTAATAAAGTATTATAAACTCTGCATGCTGTTATTATTATATTAGTTTATGTAGGATGAAATCACCTCTGAGATAATTCATAACGTAGCTGATGGAAACGCGTATCAATTTGCATTTCCTTTAATCGAATAACCAGAAATGCACCTTAAAAATATGAATAAGTTGGATGGAAATGCAGCATATAACACGGCCGCGGGAAACTTTGGTGAGAAGCATGGAGATTATACAGCTTCAAATTAGAAATAAAAGCTTTGTTGATGGAAATAAAGGCCCCGCCCACTATTTGAACATTTACAGTATCAATGTAAGAAGTTGTCCAGCGCTGAGAAATGTTATGCATTGAATTCTTTAGTCAATCTAAAGTCTAAGTCTGTAAATTTTCTATTTGGACGAAGGTCAGCGGGACAAAGTCCAAGTAAGAAACTTTTAATGGCAGCAATTCTATTATGTCTCAGGACCAAAGACACTAAAGTGAATACATGACTGCCAAAAATGTGCATCAACCAAACTTTCTTTCCGTCCCGTCCTCCATGTCTTCATTAGCTATTTTCTCAGCTCTGTAATGAGCCTTAATGAGGACCGTGCTGTCGCTCTCTGTTGGTTCTCAAAGGGAAACATCCTCAGATCTGCTCTTGGACTTGTTGGATTCTCGTTCCATCTGCGTCCCCGTCTGGACCTGCCCACACAAAAACTCATTTTCTCATCCTGTCCCTCTCTTCCCACCAATACATGGAAACCATTTAGACTCCAACGAGAGTTTACACACACGGAACCAGACTTCCAAACTCTGTCTGGGATTTTTTTTAGGCTTTTGGAGAAGCAGAGAAAAGAAAAATGTGATACTGTTTGACAAAGTTAGAGGCAACACATGACAAATGTGTCCCAAGACTGGAGGCAGGACACGGCGTTTATTGACTGCAGGAAGGACGGGGAGCGCCGAAGTAATACGTCTTACTCAGAGCTCCTGGATTGGCCCGTCTACTGTTGTTTTCTGTGCGTGTTTGTGAGTTTATGTGTGAAATGATAAAACGGAGAGAAAAAGCAAGAGAAGAAGGTAAAATATACTTCAGCACTTCAACACTGCTAATTTTCAGGAGCTCATATCAACTTTTTAAACTCATAAATTAATCACAGTTCAAGTTTACTAATTGGGTTTTCAGGCAGAAGTGTGTGTGAGGCTTTGATCTCTGATGTCTTCAGTCGCAAACTGACGTGATGGACAACATGTCGTATTTTTTGTCTTTCTCTTTGCTTTTGAGTCACTTTGTTCTCTCTCTGTCTGTATCTCCTCTGTGTAGACGAGTCAAACTGAGCTCATTTGCATAATGCCAAATGTGTGTGTTTAGTGTTTGTGGTGTGTGTGTGTGTGTGTGCTGACTCATTTGAAGAGAACGTGTGTGCTAACTTGTTAAAGCAGAACATAGGAGGAGCGTGTGTGTGTGTGTGTGTGGGNGGGGGGTGTTTGTGATAATATTCTGCCACAATATTTGCAACTTACATCTTATCTAAAATCATGTAATAAATGAGAGTTTCATGTCAAAACATTTTTTTAAGCAACCTTCCATTTTTATAACAAAAAAGCTACAAAATACTGCAAAACAACCTAAAACAAGTTCCTGGTACGACTTAAAATACGAATAAATGTACCACAAACTAACATTCATATAACACGGTATAGAGCCCCTCCCCCATCCTCAACTCAGAATTCTGCTGCAGGAGTGCTAACTCAGACCAGAAGCAGAGCACACATTACTCCTATTTTAAAGTCTTTACACTGGCTTCCTGTCGGTTTTCCTATTGATTTTAAGATTCTTTTATTAGTTTTTAAGGCACTGCATGGTCTTGCACCAAGATATCCATCAGAAATGCTTTTAATTCATGAAGCAGTAAGACGCTCAGGTCCTCTCACACTTTATTTTTAACTTAACTAAAATGTTTGGTGCTGCAGCTTTTAGCTGTTATGCTAACAGCCTTCCTGAGGATCTGAGAGGAGCTGAAAACATTGATATTTTTAAACGTAGACTTAAAACCCATCTATTCAGCCTAGCTTTCATGTAGTGTTTTATGATTTTATTTTAATTTAATTTGTTTGATCTTATTACATTTATGTATATTTTAATCAACTGTTATCAATATTTTGTGTGTATTTTTCAATCACCTGTGAAGCANCATTTATGTATATTTTAATCAACTGTTATCAATATTTTGTGTGTATTTTTCAATCACCTGTGAAGCATTTTGAGTTGCATTTACTGTATGAAAGGTGCTATATACATAAAGTTTGATTGATTGAATCAAAACAAAAAAAAGCTTCAAAAATTGACCAGATTTTACTTTATTTCTCTACTTCCTGTCACAATAAAAGTCTTACTTTGATGAAATGTAGCCTGTAGTTGTTAGCTGATATTGACGAAAAAAGGAAAACAGCAAGGCGGCTAAAGCACGCACACTTTTGTGTATATTGAGAATAATTTAAGGTGTATTTGATTAAAGGTGTGTTTATTTTGAACGCTTTAAATCAGTTTTATTTTTACATGTATGCTTGGTAGCTAATGTTTGAGCTCTGGCTGTCAAATTAAAGGTAATGAGGTACATTGCTTCATGCGGACGCAACAATGGCCACAAAATGTGGTGTAGTTGACACCAAAACATCCAGAGGGCGCCATGACTCGTGGTCGTGCACCCCTCAATTTTTGAAACAACGTGGACGGCGTTTCTGTGACGTAAACGTGCCTTCATCGATGATCGGCTAAGCAAAGCGTTACAGAGGAGAAGAAAGAGAAAAACGCCGTGTTTTTGTTGAACCTTTATTTATGCTGGAGTTGTTTTCATGTTTGGTGGCGGTTTCGGTGGATTTCTCTGAAAGTCCCAGAGTCGAGGCGTGTGGTCATCATAGTGGTCATTACAAAAGCACAGGAACCATGAAGGCCAGGACACGCCGTTAAAAATAAACCCGGCCTCAGCATGACGCTACCTAGTGCAGATAAATGCTAAATTAACTGTTGAAGCTTTTATGCTAAAGTTGCGATAAGGCTGCATGATTTATTTGCCTTTATTATATTTCTATATGCTGCTTTTACAGTCAGTTTAGTGATTCTAAAATAAATATGTTGTTTGCATATTTCTTAGTTTTTGGAACTTAAAAAATCACTTACTTAATCCAACAACTTCCCAGACACACAAAGAAGAAATTTGAAGCAAAGCTGTCAGACTTGTGTTTGAGTAACCCTGCTACAACATTTCTGTTGAAAATGTAATCTTAATTAAGTTCAAATGCATCTGTTTTTCCTAAGTTTTTTTTATGGAAGCGGAGCTGTGTGTGTTTTGTTGTTCCAGATGTCTCAGATTTAGTTTTTGGAGCTCTGATTGCTGTTAAATAAAAAACATAAAAGCATTTTCTTGTCCTTAAGTGCTAATAGTACAGCCTTGGGCACAATTACATACGAGGCTGAACAATGGTGAGAGCATGTGTTATCAGTGTGTGTGTGTGTGTGTGTGTGTGTGTGTGTGTGTGCTCTGGTGGGAGGTGGGGGGCTTGTAATACAAATGGCTCTCGATTTTCTGTGACAGAACATAATATGACTTTGCAGTCAACAAAACAATCTTAAGAGCCTGACAAACCCTCCACAATCCTCCCATTAATACACGGCTGAATGGCCGTGACAACGCAGCAGCACACACACACACACACATCCACACACACACAAACTCACATTAAAAGTACAAGCAAAAGAGACAAAAAGATGACGAAATGTCTGTGATTTGGGGGTTCTGTTTGACCTTCATCTCATTCACATGTATTGGTGTGTATCAATAATCAATATCCTGTCTGAGACACGATCTGCGATCATCGATGAAATTCAGGTCCGTGCTGTGAGGGAACCTGCTTCTGGCTCAACATGTTTTCACAGCTTTTCATCTTTCAACCAATCCGTCTATCATTGAAAAATATTTCCTTGTCAGGATGTTGTGTCTTGGGTTCAGCTTTTTTAAAATTGGCAATTTTGTATGTTTGAGCCCAATAAATACTACCTGCAAACACGTTATATGACCAACAACTTTTTTCCAATTTATAAAATCGTTATTTAGTTTTGGTGTTATTTTAAAATCAAATGTTCAGGTGATATGACCTGAAAATTCAATGTTTTGCCTGTGCATGATTGTAGAAGTCACGGTCGTAATTTTTCAGTAAAAGTCGTCTTCTCCTGCGACTGTATTACCTGGAGGAGACTGAGGAGTTCCATATTGAATCTGTGTTAAAACACTAAAATTAAACTGCTTCAAAACAAACAAAAAAATACCATTCATCTTGTTCCCTGTGATGGATTTCCTATCTCAAACCAAAAAGGTCACTGTTTTGCTAATTTCACTCCACTGTTAGCTTAACTAGCTAACGCTACAGCTCTATGGAAGATTATAAGGGACACAATAAAAATTTTAAAATATAAAGTGAAATATAATGCACATTTGTGAAATACAATACATTTTCATGTGTATCTCATTTCCATACACGCATTTAGTGAAAAACATGTGGTATAGTGCAAACTGTTTTTTGTTTGTTTGAATGATTGAATTAATTGTTTTTCAGTATGACATGAATTTTTAATTTCACTGGTGTCCTGCAAGGGGCAGCATAGACATGCCAATACTAAATACAAAGCCCTTTCATTTCTTTTTCTAAAGCCGCTGCGTTATTCGTTCCAGAATGAACAAGAAAACACAGTCCAATCACAGTGTGGGGGCGGAGCTTAAGGCATAGTTTAATTGTTTAATTGTGTCCCTTATAATCTTCCATACAGCTCTGCATGACTAAGTCAGCGTGGATTTATCCTGATATGAAACATGAACAAAAAGCACCTTTTGTTATCAGTCACAAACCATAATGCTGAAGTTTAACTGTCCAATCAGATCCTTCCATTTTATACTAAACTGACCAATAGAAAAATGTTGACTTTTCCTACATGTTCTGTTCTATTTCTGGATCAAAGTTTTCTTAGTGGCAACAACACATTTCATTTGAGTTAAACAGAGAAAAACAGACGTAAAATCCACTTGAAGTTGTTAATTGTCCTTTTGTCTTTTACATGGCTGAGCAGACAAAGGACAGAACAACTTCCCTCTTGTTAATATGCAAGATAGGGAATACAGAAAAAAGATAGGAAAAAAGAATATGGCAGAGGCGTGAAGAGGAAGCGAAGTTAATATAAGGGGGAGGAGAGAAGTCAAACTCCCCCCGTTAACCTTTGTAAGAAAGTGAGCGTGACGCCAGAAAGCAACCTGTTACTGTGATATAAAAAATGCTTTCTGCACATTTTCCTCATTAGATTCTGGTGTAAATGTCACATTAAAGTCCGTGTTTGAAACTGGAGATCTGCTTGGTGGATTCTTACAGAGTCATTTGGGAATTTTCTCCGTTGAATTTCACAGCTTCTTCCTGCGCCTCTTCAGTAACTGGCGAGTTCTGGATCAGAAGCGATTATGAGGAGGGAATAACCACGATATTCACAGTTAAAGCATCTAAGGAGCTCCTGTGAAGTGTGTTTGGCTACAATATAGGCAGGAAAAAACAACGCCAGCTGCCTTTACCATGCAAAGCAGAGGTTAAAACGACAGGGCCGCAAAGGAAATGAAGAGGAAGATAATTCAATCTAAGTCAAAGGATTCAGTCCAGCATATTGTCTGGAATATTATAAGGAAAAATAGCCTCAAATATAAAAGCTATGCTCATTAAATGTATAACAGACCCCAAAGAGAGACAGCAAATATGAAAGAAAAAGATAAAAATATCAAACAGGTGGAAGGAAACAGAAACAGAAAAGGGGAAATGAATTCAAGGAGAGGAGCTAAAGCCTGACGTTAGCCTTTCTGTTGGAGATTAATGAGAATCATAATAATTTGCAATTGTGTTTTTACATATGAAGTGAGAGAATAAAGGACCATACTGGTGATTGTGCATGTTTCAGCCTAATATATTAAATTTTCATACACGTAACGTTACTGACAATCATTTCCCAAAGCATACTACTGGAATGGTGAATTAAAAATGTTTTTTCCTACCTTCCAGACCTCCATTGGTTTCAATTCATTCTGCTATTAAAATCAACTTGTTGATACTTGAAACATTCTTGGGATAGGTAATCCATCATCGCTAACAAGACGTGTATTCAGGTGTTTTTTAGAAGTTACGTAATTTTAGCATTTAAGCGCAATAAAAAGTGTGGAGTCAATGTATGTCTCCACCAGGGAATATATTCCCAAAAGAAGACCTGCATTTATGGAAAAATTTAAAGGACCGTGACTTCATAAGGCTGCATAACTATTAGCAGGAGAAACATGGATTTTTAAGGTGGGTGTATCACTTGAATATTTGCTTTTGAAAGATTAAGAGATTTTGCAAAATATCAGGAAAGCTGAAATACAGTTTTACGCTTTGGGAAATGATTGTCAGTAACGTAATATGTATGAAAATTGAATATATTACACTAAAACATGTAAAATAGCCAGTAGGGTCCTTTAAAGTAGGAAAGAGAAAGAGGTTCAGGCTGTTTTCAGACCTGTTGTCTGGTTTCTCTGATCCCAATCAGCCAATCACAATGCTGTATTTCCTGGTTGATTTTTTTGTTTTCACACTGTAATAAATAAATTAATAAATCGAGCCAAAATATATAGAAAAAAGTCGTGAGAAAACTCGCTCAGAACGTTTTAGTCAGAGACGTCTGGCAGCAAGAGAAAGAAAAACAGAGCAGGAAGAACTTCAGCAAGCCGGAAAAAACTAAGTCACTTCTTCTCCTCATCATCGTTCGGTCCATATACCAGAGATTTCTGTTCAGCTACCATCATGAGTCAGACTGGAAGTGGCATTAGAGGGATTAAAGGAAGTCAAGCCCAGAATCATATTAACATATTAAGATGGATTTCATTTTTTGTTTTTTTTTAAGACACTGGAGTGTGAAATCAGACAAAAGACAAAAAAAAAATCTACTTTATAAGAGCTGCAGCAAATTGCAATAAACTACACACACACACACACACACACAGAATGCAGGATGTAAATTATCACTGATTCATTTGTCTGTGCGCAAAAATAAAAGGTTATGAATGAAGGATTTGTAGTGATTTGTGATTGTGATTCATCGTGATCAATAGTGCTATTGATAAACTGACAAATAATTCTGTCAAGTGACTGCTCCAACTTTTTTATTGCCTTCGTCTTCTTTCAGATCTTCCTCTTCCATATCATTCTTCCTCCTCTCCTCCTCCTCAGGCTTTCCACCTTCTGTTCCTCCATTTCCACCCACTCTTCTTCATCTTCACTCCTCTATTTTTCAGGAGTGTCATTATTCAGCCTGTCTCTCTCATTCCTCTGCTTTTCTTTCCTGCACCATCATTAACCCTTAATCCCAGTCTGCCATCTCCAGTATTTCCGTTTGTTGCTGATGTTGCGCTCGTAACTTCTACTCTGACAGGAACACACACACACACACACTTTTACGTTGTTCCTCTCCAAAATGTAGACAAACAGGTGTTAAAAATAGCAAAGATTTATCAAAATCCCACATCTGAATGACAGCATCCCACAATGCTGACCGTCATACACAAGCATCAGAACACACACTTCTCCTCCACCCACATCTCCATCATAACTCGCCCTCTTGTCTCTGTCTCTCTCTTTCCAGACTTCCTTTCTGCATCCTCCATCTCTCTTTTGGCCTTTTCTGCATCTTCCTGCTGATTATTCCTCTATTATTTCTCTGCCCATCTGCCTCTTCCCTTCTTATCTCTCTCCCTCTCTCTCTCTCTCTCCCTCTCTCTCTCTCACCAGCAGAGCAATGCAGAGGCTCCTCAGNTCCCTCTCTCTCTCTCTCTCCCTCTCTCTCTCTCACCAGCAGAGCAATGCAGAGGCTCCTCAGATGTTTAGTTCTTATATAAGACTGCAGCTCAGCCTGACTGCCATATTGTACCACTTCTTGTGTGTGTGTGTGTGTGTGTGTGTGTGTGTGTGCATGCTACAGCTGATTTGNCACTTCTTGTGTGTGTGTGTGTGTGTGTGTGTGTGTGTGTGCATGCTACAGCTGATTTGAATACAAAGACACCCTGTACATCTACCAGTTAAATTAATATTCCAATTTCAAACGGAAATTTTGATCATACAATATTACCACTTAAATTGTATGTCAATGACTTGCCATTTGTTTGTTTATTTATTTATTCAGACATGACAATATAACAAGAAAACAAACAAAACAATTAGAAAAAATGTCTGAAAATGAGTACTATGAAGTATAACTTACTGACTCCTACCCCATACATATATATGCACCACATATTTATACTTCATTTAGATTCTGTTAAAAAAAAATAAAAAAATTTAAAAAAGCAGCCATAAGGCACATTGATGGAATTCATTATCTCTAATTAACAAAGATTTATTGAACATTTGCTTTGTGTTTTTGACGCTATAGTGCTTTGCTGTGGATTTATTAAAGGAATTAGCAACTTAGAATTATATATATAAAAATATAACATCTGGAATATGCTGTAAATGTTTTATTTCACTTTAATAAAAAAAAAAAAATCCTGCTAACAATCAGGCTTAATGCTAAATAAGCTGTGATAATGAAGCTCGTGCATCAAGCTTTTCTTATGTTAATTAGCTCATCGTTGTCTCATTAACGACATGCTGTTTTAACGTAAAAGCCGATGAAGATTGTTTTTAATGAGCTGCTTCATCTTCATCAACATAAAATGAAGATGTTAAATTGGCAAAGGAAACCTACATTTTCTGTTTTAGAGCTCTGACATTTCAAAGACTGACACAAAGATAAGAGATCCAGACACTATGGGGAGTCCTGGTGCACAGCGAGTGGAGGCTGGTGTGTTTTGTGTGTGTGTGAGAGAGAGAGAGAGAGAGAGAGAGAGACAGAGAGAGAGAGAGAGAGCACGACATTTGACAGTTGAGGAAGAGGCTCGGTGCCGCTACAATGTATGAGATCAGTTCAAACCTCACAATTAAATCAACTGATCAGCTGAATGATCTGAGATATCAGAATTATTGATCAGTACCACATTTAAAACATCATTCAGATTCCATGCCGCTGATACTATCAGACTGAAACATGTCTTAAATCTTGCGTGACAGTGTTTTATGAATCACTTCCCTGACATGTAAAGGACATATAGTAATGCCTCTTTTCATGCAAAAACTAAAAGAAAGCTGTAATAAGTGTTTATGAATGAGAGAACGTGCTGCAGAGTGTGGATGGATTTAGTCATTATGCTGTTGAAGTGATGGAGCCAGACAGTCGTAATGTTCCCGTTCTGATGCAGGCGACGTGATTGGCTCCCAGGCTCAGTGACATAATCATTCACAATCCCAACTTGGGACACCAGAGAAAACAAGTGAGCTTCCTGTTTTCTGTGCAGTAGTGTGGATGTAGTGTTGAGTTATCATCCTGCAGCTCTGACGGTGAGAAATCATGCAAACCTCTTCGGTAAACGGTGATTTTTGTCATGACTCGTTGCTTTTATCTCTGTTTCTCATCTCATCTCATAAATTATGTGTAAACCACATTGTCATGCCAGAGACTTCACCATTCATGTATGCAGACGCGTAATAACAGAATACATGTAATGGCATTACATAATCAGGATACAAAAAAATGCAACTATATTCCATTACAGTTACAGAGAAAAAAGTGTAATCAGATTACAGATACATTTAGTCAGAAATTGGGATTACTATCAGGATTACACTTGAAAATAGAACGATTTTCTGCCAAACACATCTCTGTCAATGCTGATCTTCTGTTTACGAGCGTCGCCATGGACACCAGTGAAAAAAATGCTTTCACTGCGTGGAAATTTTGTCACTAGTTTGTCTTTAAGGCAGAAAAGTGGAATAACGTCACAGTAATTCCTGCTTCCAGCTGTGAAAATACTGTCAGCATCAAAAACGCAACGTCTAATCTAAAGAAACATTTACAGATAAGATTAACCGCTATGGTAGCTACACAGAAACCAGCTAGCCAAAGCTGATGTTAGCCAAAGCTAACTTTAGTCAGCATTTCAATATCACAACTACCAATTATTATTATTATTTTAGTGACTCTCAACGAAGCACAAAGAGATGCTGTTAGTTTGACGATTTATTAAATGAAAAAATAAACTACTATAGGTCGTAGCAACACGTAACAGTCAATTAGCGTATTTTTCTTGTTTTTAGCTTCTGACTTGTTGAAAATATTGTGGATGCTCTTAATCCATGTACAAAAAAATTTACAAAATTTTGTTTTTACTTTATAAAAGAACCAGATTTTATTTTTGCTTTGTTAACTGTACCATTTTATAGCCTATAATTTAATTTGGAAATGGAAGGCCTACTGCCTGAATTAAATTTTCAAGTCTCCATTTTCTTGTAATCTTACACTGTCCTGTTGTTTTACTGAATACTTACATAAAAGCCTATATAAGATATATAAAAGTCATCTTATTGACTGAAGTAATCCAAAAGGAACAGAAAATAATCAAATTATATTACTTTAATATTGCTGTAGTTGGATTATGTAACTGATTACATTTTTTAGGTAATAGTAACTGTACCGGATTACATTTTTAAAGTAACCCTCCCAACTCTGTGTGTGCATGTAGCTCAACCTATGGAATTATCATTAAAATAATAAAAAGAATGTGTGTTATGGAAAGAGAACGTGGGTTTTTTGCTTCAAAATTCAGTAAAGACCTGAAAATGAAAGACTCCCTCACAGCAACAGACGTGAAGATAATCTTCTGTGAGGTCGTCACATTTCCTCCTGTGATTTATAAGTGAGTGAAGCAGTTTTTTTGTTTGTTTGTTTGTTTTGCCTGTTTACAGCAGCAAGTGGGAGGATCAGGCAAACACAGTAAGAAGGAAAAAAAATCATTGGGAATGCAGCTCGCATCCACACAGATCATGACATGGCGGCATTAATGTTTCAGAGGGAGAGGATGAGAGGAGCGAGGGAGAAAAACAGAAAGAAAAGAGGGTAGGGAGAAATCAGGAGAGGGAATGGAGGGAGATATGAATCAGCAGAGGGAGGGGGGGGCTGATGGAGGTAAAGAGGATTTTTTTGGTCTTCGTAGCTCCGGGTCGTTTTGGTTGCTTCGCTTCTCGTGTTATATTTTTGGAAAGTGTGACGAAGGAGAATGATGGAGCGGAGAAAATGCAGTTTGACACTATAGCAGCTCCTGCACTTACCATCTCATTTTCCTGTATTTTCTGCTGCCTGCTCTCTATTTTTAGAATTTAACAACAAATGACTCGACAGGGTTAAAATTCACTAAAAAATACAGCAAACTTAGCATGACAATGCCATTTGTTTCTCGGTGTATTCGGGTTCTATTGGCAATTTATGAAATATCAGATCACCAGTCATGTGGTGCATTTCTTTGATTGATTAGATTTATTAAAAAATCATTGATACTCTTGTCTGGAGATATTTGATGTGTATTAATTCTAACATCATCATAAAATATCATCCTATAGGGATTTAATGTGGAATTTTAACAGTACTGAATGCTGTTGCAGAGGTCGTGCTTCTAAGAAAAAGTTGTAATGCATTTATTATATGAATATAATACTTTTTCATTTACTTTTAACTATGCACAAAATATTAGCTTTTCAATAAGAATCAGCAGCGCTTCATCGGGCTGCAAAAATTCATAACAGCTGAATGTCAAACCAAATGTCCTCTACAGCTCCAGAATTTCACAAGAATCTGTGTGTCTCATATCTGCAGACAAAGTTATCTTGTGTCATGACCCTGAATATGAAAAATAATAGTGGTTCCTTCACACATGAGGAATTCTGGAGGGAAAAACGCTCCTCATATTACATCCAGGCTCATCAAACGCAGCTAGAAAATAATACAGTGAAAAAAGGCTTAGCAACACTGGCAAACAGACAAGGTGGCAAGAGCTCTGCTGCCAAGCCTGTCAGCCCAATTATACACACACACACGCTGGTACGCATGCACGCACGCACACACATGCACACACACTGGCATAGCATCAAGGTGGCATGGAATGGCACTGCTAGTGGCCTTGTCAACTCAAGTAACCTCCCACAGGAAACACACACACACAGACATGTACACACACACAGCCCCAAAAGAGATCTCACACAGAAAAGAGAGAGAGGCATGTGTGTATGTGTGTGTGTGTGTGTATGTGTGTGTGTGTGTGTGTGTGTGAGAGAGAGAGNGCATGTGTGTATGTGTGTGTGTGTGTGTATGTGTGTGTGTGTGTGTGTGTGTGAGAGAGAGAGAGGAGTTAAAAGACCATCTGCCATTATTGGGAACTGCAGTCAGATCTTTGTATGATGCTATATATATATACACGTACATATATATATACATATATACACATATATATATATACATGCACACACACACATATAGATACCTGCATGTGAGTGTGTGTCAGTCTCTCTCTCTCTCTCTATGTGGTTACACAACCAGTAAAAATGCATTTGTATTAAATTAATTTGTAATTTGTAAACGCTTGTGCTACATGATATAACAAAAGTATAAAATCTGATGATTCCATAATTACTTTATTAAAGGGGAAATTTCTGTTCATTTCCCTCATTTTTATCTCGCATAATTTACGCCTACAGTAATGCATCCAGTGAGACAAACCCACAGCTCTGACCTGCGCTGGAAGCTGTTTTTGATTGGCTCCTTACCTCTGTAACATGTTGACATCAACATGTGACACGTTACCTGGTTAGACACGCCCACAAAGTACAAGGCTAGCAAGCGATTAGCATTTGCCATGACACATTACCAGCTAAAACATAACACAGCTGGCCAATCAGAACAGAGCTGATTTTTACAGACAGTACTGTTGTCACGCAGTGGGCACAGCAATGGTGCAGCCAAAAAGTAGAAGTGGATCAATGTGATTTTTTTTTTTTTTTTTTTTGCACATTAAAGGTTTCAACATAGATCCTAACTGAAAATAACAACATGGAATTTTGTTTGTCCCCTTACCATTACGCTACCATTAAGTAGCATAATGCTAAATAATGGAGGCTAAGTAATGACGAGTTAGAAGTCTTCAAAAATCTTACACCATTAGTCCGCCATCAGTATTCTGTTAAAGGACCATACCGTCTATTTTTCATGTTTGAGCCAATATATTCAGTTTACATACATCTTATAAGTACTGACAATCATTTCCCAAAGGATAAAACCGTATTTCAGCTTTCCTGATATTTTGCAAAATCTCTTAATCTTTCAAAATCAAATATTCAAGTGATACACCCACCTTAAAAATCCATGTTTCTCCTGCTAATAGTTACACAGCTTTATGAAGTCATGGTCCTTTAAATATTTCCTTAAACACAGGTCTTCTTTTGGGACTATATTTCCCGGTGGAGGCATACATTCACTCCACGCTTTATATTGCGCNGAATACACGTCTTGTTGGCGATGATGGATTACCTATCCCAAGAACGTTTCAAGTATCAACAAGTTTATTTTAATAGTGTACTATAATGGTGGTCTGGAAGGTAGGAAAAACATTATTAATTCACCGTTCCAGTATTATGCTTTGGGAAATGATTGTCAGTAACATTACATGCATGAAAATTGAATATGTTTGGCTCAAACATGCAAAATGGATGGTATGGTCCTTTAACACCAATCAAAGTGATTTTTAACCTCTCACACCTCATTCTAAGTATGTTGTATGATTATTGTTTAAATCTTCATCATGACCAGTTAAAGGAACACATGATGTTAGCTGTGAGGGCTCACTGATTTTCAGACACCTGATATTAATTGCAGCAGCTACTTGGTGACGAGATCCCGCCTCCATGCTGACTGATTATAATCAATAATCTAATCAGAAGCAGTCATCACTGTCAAGTTAAGTAGTTGTAACTGGTTGTCATCTACCATTATCTGCATCCACTGAAAGAACCCTGAAGAGCTCCAATTGCTCAATAAGCTGAATTAACCAGAGACGTAACTGACCATTTAACACAGCAAAGTAAGTAAATCACACAGACAATAAATTCAATAATTTGTTTGGTGTCCAAATAAATGAATCTGCTGCTGCTAATTTCAAAAATCCATCCGGAGGTTCAACTTGAATGTCCCACAATGTCCCCAGAAAGTAATATTCCCATTAATGATACGGACAAGCCTTTTACAGCAGTAGATTGCTCTGTAAACTCTATTGATTGGGCTTTATTGGCTATTGATTAGTGGTGCTGCACCCCCACAAATACATTGGTGAAGAAGCCGTAATGGCTCAGAGGAGGATGACGAGCTTTGCTCAGGAGAACGACTTCAAGGCAGAAATTATCAACAAGAAATGCAATGAAAGCGAGATGAGGAAGTCACCTTGGACCCGTCGTTTTGTGATTCCTGCTGTAAGATTTCGGTCGCAGCCTCTTTATTCAGCTGAAGCAGAATTTAAGCACCTACAATTTTTCTCCTTTCATTCCCAAAGCATTTTGGAGTTTGATTCTTTTGCTGTCAAAATGTTTTAACTGCCTGTTTGCCTCTCTCTATTATTAATTCCAGTATAGTTTCATAGTATATTACAACTGAAATGAAGCAAAGGCTTTTTCCTGATGGGTTTCCACTTGACAAAAGGTATAAGTATGATTTAAAGAGTGTGAGTCTCCGGAGAGGATAAATTTACTACAATTCATTCCCCAGGAAGGAAAAAAAAAAGAAAAGTTTTAAGCGCTCCTGTTCAAATGTAAAATAAGATTAAATTCCTTGTGACGGTGACTTATTGGGTTTCTTTTATTTCTTTCTATGATATGACATAGCTAAAACCAATTTCCAAAAGGGAAAAAATCAAATACAATTCACTTATACTGAGCGAGTAATGAAATCCCTGTTATTGTCTGACATCTGCAACATAATACAGAAGTATAACATGTATAAACACTGAAAAATGATTATACATTAGATGCTGAAAAAGGAAACCTGGATCAAATCTGTGGCTTCTAAAGAAACTCAGTTTAATATGTTCAGAAATCCAAAGTGCTTCAAAATCATCTGAACAAGCTGCAACATCTCAGCAGAAAGTTCTTCTCCAACAGTTTACAGCTAAAGATGATGTTTTATTATTATATTCATGCTGTGTGTCGCTGGTTCTTCAGTCTGAAAGAGTTTTTCATACCTGTATTCCATTTATAACATTCCATTTGCATCTTATTTGTTTCACACAGAAAAACGTCCAATTCAAACCAAAACAGAGTAGAAAAAGTCATGTGGGAACACTCTTGCTGCTCATCGGTCAGAAATATCTGGGAGTTCAAGAAAGAAAATCAAACCAGGGAAAGTTACTCTGCCAGGAAAACTAAATAATATGCAACAAAGATGGAACTGGGAAACTTTCCGAGTTGTATGCTGCGTTCACAGACCTTGGAAGTCGAATTTTTCCCAGTTGGAAGTTCCAACTTCCGACCTCAAACCATTCCAGCCAAATGTAATCAAAAAAGCATGGCTGAATACCAATCAATACTGTAAAATTAATTAAACATCGTAATAAATGCTAACTAAAGTAAAGTTAGACTACAGGACTGTTTGGTTGTGTTGTTTTACAATGATATTAATCACAGTGGGTATTAAACTTTGTGCAGAGAAGTAATATTATGAAATTATTTACACTTATGTAACAATGGTAAACAGTTATTATACAAAATAGATAGTTAACTTGGCGATATATTCTGACCTTTTTCTTTCAATTTCACACAAGAAAAAATACTTTATTCGCCTTTTAGCTGATCATTTCCATTCACAAAACTTGCTTCCATGGTGCCGCCATGTTCAGTGACGTCATACTCAGTAAGTCAGAGTAGATAATTTCGGTCTGAGTTTCCCAGCCAGAGCTCCGACTTCAACTGCCGTTCCAACGCATTTTTCCAAGTAAGAAGTTGGAAAAATCTGAGTTCAGAGGTCTGACAAACGCAGCAACAGTTCATTATTTGAGCCATATATTTAAAAAAAAAAATGATGGCAGCAGAAGCTGAATTTGATTTCAAACCATGTTGCTGTGAAAAAGCCCTTAGAACCAAATAAAAAATGAGGATTTGACCAAAGCCTGCATAACATGGAGGACACCCTGAAGCCAAAACAATATCTAAACATCACATTCAAAACCACCAGGAAAAACAATTCTTAAATAATATTTCTTGATATGCTGAATCATTCATGGAAGATGACTATAAATATATTTATGTTGGATGAATCTTTCAGCAACAGAGGATCAAAGCAAAGCTGAATGCCACAGGATGGAAACAGATGATCAGGCGATATGAGGCGTGTTTGTTCAGATGGAGAAAGCAGTTAGCTTCGACGACACTATGGCAACAGCAGCAGCAAGAATCATTTCAATCTATCACATTCATGAGTTTTCATTTCACCAACTCATCGCGCAACAAAAAAAAAAAAAAAAAAAAAAAAAAAGTTTAGCCATCGCTGTGCATACTGAGTGAAAACAGGACAATTTCCATACTGTTGCTTTAGCCTGCTGTGCTCTGATTGGCCAGCTACATCGAGGCTGAGCTTGTGAAACAGGATGCTCACTAGCTTTGTGGGTGTGTCCAACAGGTGTGTAGGCAGGTGTTACATGCTGAACATGTTAGGGAAGTTAACAAAAAAAAGTGAAACACAAAGCTTTCAGCTCAGTTTTGTACCTGTGGGATTGTTTTATGTGATGCATTTCTAAAGGTGTGAACATCAAGCTTTGCCATGTTGAACAAGACTTAAAATGTTTGAATTTTCAGGATTACAGGCACTTAAAAAATAAAAAAAGGCAAAACACTCCTTTACTACAGAGAGAAAAAAAAAAAAAACTACTGACAAGCCAAAACAAAAGCGACTTTTAAAACTTGAAGAATGGCACATCTCAGTGCTTTTAGTGGTTAAAAGTATCTACAAATGAAGCCAGGCGAGGTTCGCTCTTTTCTGAATTGATGATGTTGTCAGATAAAAGCGTAACAGAAGGACAGCAAAATGAACTGAAGAGTGCTTAGCGACCAAAATCCCTGAATTGGACTTTTGAACGAGGCATTCGGGGGTATTTTTGCAATATCTGCAGAGAGAATGAATTCTGAACCCCTGATTTGTTTTAATAATGTGAAACTGCAGCTGCTGATGATCCTCCAAGATGCTTCAACCTCAGGGAAAAACAGGCTGAAATCTATTCCAGGTGTGTTTTCCATAATTGCTGCTATTGTTCATGTTTGCCTCCTAAGTATAAACCCACGATAAGAGCCTAAAAAACAAAGACGGCAGGATTAACAGAGTTTTTTCATCTTTTACTTCTGCAGGTTTTTATTTTTCCCCAAAAATATGAAATAGTGCCTGCTTGAAAACATCAGAAAAAAAAAAAAGCATTTATCATTTGAGATAAAATGGTGGAAACAGACAACTGAGAGATGAGTGATGCCAAAAGAAAAGAGGAAAACAAAGCTTAAATCAAAAAGTGTGTGTGTGTGTGGGGGGGTGGTGTAAATAACCTGAAAATAACTTAAAAAGTCAATCAGATCAAACAGGTGAACAAACACTGGCAGTGGCCGCTTTGTTTGCTCTAACAAAACCACTTTCCTCTCTGCAAAGCCTCGGAACTTTAATTCATTTGGCTTCTCTGAATATTTCATCTTTGCATATCGCCTACGCATTCCCAAAGGAATGTTTCATATTAAAAGAAGAGAAAAAGAAAAAATGAGGAGGAAAAGAGGAGCCAGGAGGAAGAGGACTCAGATCGGTAACACTGCCTTTTCATTACCGTAACCAGCAACAATTCTCATTCTCACTCAGGAACCTGCATGAGTGAGTGTGTGTGTGTGTGTGTACGTGTGTGTCGCTCGTTTATTAACTGAGGCGAGATGCCTAGACCCAGACAGAAGTTTTAATAGAGACAAATGAGCTATTATTAACTTGACGATGATAATCACACCTTGCACTCCTCATCCTCACAAACACACACAAATCAATTCAAACTTCCTCACATCTTTTTTTTTTTCTATTCTTCAGGAAGACACGTGAGAAGACTTGTTTCGACATCATGCTCACCTGCCTGCTCACCGACCCTTCAGTCAGCATGTCTATGGCAAAACTTTGGTTATATTGGGCTTCAGCCAATAAATCCCTTTTTAAACACCATATAAACATGAGATTGAAATCAGAGTAAGCTTACTAGCTTAACCGCTCATATAAATGTGCTGATTGTGTCTAGGATTCCACACATGGGGGTGGAGAAACACATGGAACACCGCCCACTGTCTTTACTCAGTAACCAAAGTGGGAGTGGGGTTATGTCTTGGGTGGGTCTGGGTGTAGGTGGAGTAGCAAATGTTCTTCTGCAAAGCTAAAACGCAGCGACGATCATCTGGCTCACATCAGCAGCAATAAAATAAAGATTTCACAAAAAAAAAAAAAAAAAAAAAAAAAGCACAACCGATATATCAGAAAGTCGATATTCTAAAGAGCCAGCTAATTTGCTAATTACATTTATATTGTATCGGTATATACAGAATGTTAGCAGATATGCAAAAAGAAACTGCAGTTCATAAAATTTCAGGTACAGCAGTACATAAATGCAGGTTTCAGTGAGCTGCAGGTAAAAAGATATGAAATCATTGAGGCTAAAAGTTAGTTAAATTTGGTTAAGTCTTTTTAAACATGTGGTTACAGGTAACTGCCTTTTACTGGTAATTCAAAATTAAGCTTTGCTGGCTAATTTATTACCATCATTTATAATTATTATAATTTTCCTGCCTCAGTAGTGCAATTGTCATAACACTTTAATAGCCAAATCTGAGGGAATTTTACAAAAAAAAAAAAAAAAAAAAAAAAAACAATGGTGGTTTGTTTATTTAAATACCAAATATTGTTTCTTTCAAATATCGATATTGGTTAGTAGCCTTTAAAAAAATCAATAGATGTGTAACACTGCAGAGATAAAGCAGCAAAGCATAAAGTTCAGGACCCCCATGCCACACACACACATACACACACTCCTAAATTCATTCCTCAATCAATGAGTAAATTGGGAAAAAAAAAAAAAAAAAAAANAAAAAAAAAAAAAAAAAAAAGAATAAACAATTTGTTGGGCCGAGACCAAATCCAGCATTTTCTGGAGAAGTGAAGGAGTGGACTCATCAAAGCAGCTCATTATGCTTCCTTGTCTGTTAGGGTTAAATGTGATAAAGGAGATGAGGAGTAAGGAGAGAAGGAGAGAGAGGAGACATTTGAAGGAGGCCTGAGGATCCACAGGTGGGACAATAAAAATCAGGTGGGCTGCTGTGGACAAACAACAGGTCTGCCTCTGGTGTTTTGTCCAAAAAAGTCGAAATTATTAGAGGTATTTAGTGCAACTTAAGTGATTTCCCACCTTTTTTTTTTTTTAACATGAGCCATAAGGATTTACTATTGACTCAGTTGGTGAAAGTCCAATAATTTCCCTCCAACGCCTCAGAATAGCTATTTTATTCTAAGTTTTAAGACTATTAGTCCTGTAGTAGTGAAGCTTGAAAAGGACAAATCTGGAGCTTTTCACGAAGCAAGGATGGGTTTTATTCAGAGTATTTATAACTTCTCTTACTGCTGCTGGCTCAGTTCTTTTCGTGTCCTTCAGTATTCAACAGGAATTAACAAATTAACTGTCGGTCAGCATTATTTCCATTCAGTCAAAGTAGACATGTAATACTATAGGTGCTCGAGTGAATCAATTACCACTAAAAAGGTTTCTGTACCATTTCTATACGCTATGAAGTATCTTTAAAATATTCTTTAGAAATGCAAAGAATATGAAATATGAAAACAGCAAACTATTTCAAATGTATATTTTCACTTCATCATCAAGAATCTCTCAATGCCAGACATTTACCTACAAATGAGGTTATGTTTTTACCTGTTTTTGTTTTTTTTAGATTGTTAGCAGGGTTACAGAAGTTATTAATCACCTTGGATGAATGTTGGAAGGGTGGGAGTGTGGCCCAATGAACAACCCATCAAATTCTGTGTGAATCTGAATCCGTCAATTTCTAAAACAATTTCTTAACATTGTGAGCTACAAAAGTAGTTTTCTCAGGAAAAGAAAAAGGCTGAATCTTGAGTTTTGTCTGATCCAGCCTGACTGACTTGGTTAGAGACTCGTCAGGAGGCAGCCTCGTTCAGACCTCCTTAGAACGCCCACATTTTAGGAGGTGGGCTAAAAAGGTGCCATTGTAGAGAAGGTGTGTGGGTTTGTGTGTGTGTGTTTGTTTGTGTGATCTCAAAGTGATTAATCATAAATGGGGGTAAAATAAGAAGAGGAGTTATTAACAGGAATTGCATCTTATGTGTGTTGTTGTGATCTCCCCTCGATTATAAATGGGGACAACGGGCCACAGTTTCACTTTCACTTCTCTCTGCAGAGCACAGGCAGAGTGACTTAAAGAAAAAAGAGAGCTTGAGGGAGAGAAATTAAAACTCTCCCCACTTTCATGTCTCAACACATCCGGCCAATGGCAGAATTCCTGGAAATGAATGTTGGAAAGTGGGTTTACAGCGTAAACCCACTTTCAGACGTTTGTAAGTCGGGGACTGCCTGTATCTCAGACTCATAAAGACAAGAGACGACCACCAGTTCATATGCAGAGATGAAGCTTCATCGCCTCTGCTGTTACTTCCTGTAAGTTTACAGGACTCATAAAGAGGTTTTAGGATGGATGCTGCTGAACGTGTCTGTACATCGTGTCCTCTGCTCACAGCTCCAGACTGTCAATATAACAGTAAAACTCTCTATAAAAAGCCTCTCTTGTCATCTCTGAATGAAGTCAAGTTGAACTGCCTAAAGTCCACTTCACGTCCAAAACTCTTAATATCCAGTTTGGAAAAGAAAGGTAAAAAAAAAATGGATATGAAACCTTTGCTGTTTTACTGTATTTAATGTTCTTTGTGTAGTTTTTAGAGTATTACTACATCTGCAATTCATTTTATGTTTCCATTTGTGTACAGGTACTTGGCTTTAAGTGCTAATTATCGATTAAAAAAAACATACTAAAATGCCAATAGTCCATATTAAATTTTTTTTTTTTTAAATCAGCAATATCTAGTGATAACAGATAAGCAGATATATTTTGCTGTCATTCTTAGTGCATATCTGCATTTTCCATCCTTCAGCTTCTTTTATGTGGAGATACAATAAAACAGTCAATTAAAATAAGATGCAGAACAAAAAAGGCAAAAAGTGAAAGGTGCACTTTTTGGTTGATCTTAATATTAATTCTGTTTCCACTGGATTCACTTTATGGAAATTCCACACGTACTTGGCTTTAACGGCTGAATACCAAACTAATATTATCAGCCATTTAAAGAAAGTGTCTGCAATGTTTTTTAATGATGTGCCGTTCAGGAAATAATTCATGATAATATGGAAGAAAAATCAGGGAATATGGAATGAAAGTCAAAGAATATGGAATAACAATCTAAGAAGAGGTCATCAACCATTTTAAGTAACTGTATGCAAAACAATACGTGTGCATATATATATATATATATATATATATATATGCATTTGTTGTGTATGTTGTAATACATATTCAAAGTATTCAGAATCTTTGGATTAATACAAACAAATGCTACTAAACATGAATAAATAAAGTAAAATGCTAATGAAATAAAGTAAAAACATAACAGAACAATTTGAAATGTACAAATTAAATAAAATGTGTTTATTCTGCTCCTAATATTTGTATGTAGAGTAACAGGATTTGTTTTGTTTTGTTTTTAACTGCTATTTACTCACTAAATCTCCTTCTTTTCTTGACTCAACTTAAACAACAACACAACAGTTTAAGTAACTTTATTTTGGGTATAACTCTGAACTTATAATTGCCTCAGCTGCCTTGTCCACACACACACACACACACACAGCCTCCCATGCTGGTTTTGAAGTGGTCCCTTAGGAGAATCCACTGTTAGTAGATAATTGGTTTCCAACCTTCACAATGCCTTCCTCCCCCCCCNCAATTTTTTTTTTTTTTTTTGTAGTAGATACAATGACTTTATGTGTTGTATTTTAATTGGTATGTGCTGTAGGAAGACAAAACAGAGGCAAAGATGTAAACAAATACAAACAATTTTAGCACAGTTTAATCTGATTATATCTGATTACAATTAACAGTTTAATCTGATTATGATTAACAGTTTAAACTGATTATATCTGATTATGATTGACAATCTAATTATATCTGATGATGATTAACAGTATCAGATGATGATTAACAGTTTAATCTTATTATGATTAACAGTTTAAACTGATTATATCTGATTATGATTGACAGTTTAATGTAATTATATCTGATGATGATGAACAGTTTAATCTGATTATATCTGATTAGGACTGACATTGACAGTTTAATTTCATTATATATGATTATGATTAAGAGTTTAATCTGATTATATATGTGATTATGATCAACAGTTTAATCTGATTATATCTATGACTAACAGTTTAATGATTAAGATTAAAAATTTAATCTATATCTGATTATGATTGACAGTTTTATCTTATACCTGATTATATTGAGTTTAATCTGATTATATGTGATTATGATTAACAGTTCAATCTGATTATATGCGATTATGATTAACAGTTTAATCTGATTATAGTTCTGCTGCTACTTCCTGTTATTATTTTATTAGTAATATTCACCTGTTTTCTCATCAGTGTTGAACTCAACATTCATGCTAGTAAAGGAGAAGGAAAAGAGACTGAGAGCCATGACAGTCCATCTGTTCTGCCCCCGTAACCCTGGCCCAGTTTCTCCTATGAAGGAGAGAGAGAGAGAGAGAGAGAGAGAGAGAGAGAGAGAAGTATACCTAGGCAGAATGCCAGCAGACTGTCTATAGAGCGACAGCACATACAGTTCTCCATTTTAGTAAGTTTACTGGAAATTGACTTCAAGCGTACGCACACACACATACACGCACACTGCAACACATTGTATTAATGTGATACAACAAATCCTGAATGCCAACACAAACCATTGCTCAAATGCACTCAGATGCATTTATGCATGGTGAGAACACACACACACACACACACACAGAGTAATTACTCAGCATTACCATCAACTTCTCAGTTACTTGCTCCAGCAGTTGGAAAGTGGCTGGCTTGCACCACTAAATATGAAATCTAGTTTCCAAAATCCCATATGGGTCAGTTACCATGACAACCATGCATCCCTATCCATGAAGTCAAATATTAGCTGAGCAGATACATGTTTGCTGTCTGCCTCTGAGGCAGGTAACAGTACAGGCCCACCTGGAATTTATATATAACCGTCTCAATCTATAATAAATGAAGGCAAGAGGCTTTTATTGAATTTACATTAACTCCAAAGTTTGATCTGTTTTGTTTGCATTTTTGATATTTTTACCCTGTATTCATAGTAAATAAAAGGGTAGATGGCCAAAAATGCAAGCAAACATAGCAGAATAATGAGTTTCTATGCAATCATGGCACACACACAGTAAAGTAACCTGTAGTGTGTCCTGTGTGTGTGTTTTTGCTCTTAAAGGACACAGTCCTCAGGATAACTGATAAGTTACTTACCGTAAGTCAAAAAAAGATTCATGTTGGCCCTATAATATGTTTAAATTCATTTTGAGATCATATAGCATTGATTGTTGCTCTGTATTACATCCTCTCTATATCATCTATAGTTCATCACACATAAAGTAGCACAGGCACAAAGTTAGTTTTCACGTCTCAATGCCACAGTGTGGAATTTAAAAGTCACCATCTCCAAGAAGGATGCAGAGGAAAGTGAGCGAGCGAGCGAGCGAGCGAGCGAGAGAGCGAGAGAGAGAGAGAACAGGATAAATGAGTTGGACAAACACGTACAGAGAATTTGTGAGGGTAAAACTGACAACTGACTCCTTTTACAAGCACTTGATATTACAATAAAATCTTACCTTGTGCTAAACAAACACACACACACACACAGGTCCATAAAACCCCACATTTCCCCTCCAATCTATGTTCAAACTGTAATGTCTAGACTGGGATACCGAGACCTTGTTAACCGCGTTCCTTCTCTTTACCTTATACCCTGGCATCTCTTCATCCTCCATTCAACTCTGTTTCCCTCATACCATCCAAATTTGGAACCCCTTTCTCAATCTTATTGCCACCAGAAAATGATTTCTTACATTCTATATGTTAACATGCTTAATGTCCTCTTAAATCAATATGATTTTGTTTTGGTCTTGATTTTGTTTTGTTTATATGTGTATTTTTTTATTTTTGTTTTTTAAATTTTGGGGCCTTATTTGAAAATTTGTAAAAATTAATTAAAAAAAAAAAAAAAAAAANAAAAAAAAAAAAAAAAAAAAGGAAGTTCTGTGCGTCGTCCATTAGCCTGATTCCAGCTCAGTCGTTCATTCATACAGACAACTTACACAAATGCTGAACTGCTACACACACACACACGAAAGATGCATGCATAGATGTGCACAACTGGCCTACAGTGCAAAAGCAATTTACACAAAATGAATGAAAGTAAACACTTCACACAGTTGATCTGCGTCGCTGAGAGGAATGATTCCAGCTTGTTAGCATTGTTAGCTTCTGCAGACGTTAAGCCTCCTGTTGGCCTTTAGGAGCTCAAAGTCCAGCTGGGAGTGAACAAATGAATGGATAAAAGAAAGAATGTATGACTTTGGAAATGCGATGCACAAAACTAATTTATTAAATCCTTACAAATACGATTTGGATCCTGAAAAGTTGCAGCAGCCAACTGGGAGTGAAGAAGTGTGAAGAAACTGATAATGAAGGAGAGATAAAAAGACATAAAAACAACATAAAAACCAGAAGCTGTCTGCATCTACAGCTAACTGTCATGGCAACCAAATGACAGAAAAGATTACTGATGTCAAGTGCAAGACGTGTGATCAGTCTGGTGGCCCTAACTTGCACAGAAATGTGTGTGTGTGTGTGTGTGTGTGTGTGTGTATGTGTGTGTGTGTGTGTGTTTAGAAGTAATTCAATGACTATTTGTATTTGCCTTGGTTGTAGTTAGAAATGTGGAATGAGACAGATACCACCATGTGGATAAAATAGCAACAGAGACAGAAAGACAGGTCAGACTTGATAGAAAGCTATTGTGTGTGTGTGTGTGTGTGTGTGTGTGTGTGTGTGTGTGTGTGTGTGAGAGAGAGAAAGAGAGATACTCGGGAGGAAGATGAAGTCATTAAGCGCTGCTATAGCTGGAATCTTGGGGTTGAGAGGTCAACACTTGGCTACAAGTGTCAAACCAGTACCTTCACAGGTAATTGCTCTGCGTGCGTGCGTGCAGCAAATGAGGTCATTTAGCTGCCGTTCCTGCCCATCTCTTCGCTATACTTATAAGAGCTATATAGATGTGTAGCCTGCAGATGTGTAGCATAGAGAGGGATAAACACATACTTAAAACGTGATGGCAGAAAGAAAGAGACAGAGAGAGAGGGAGAGACATGGGGATGGACATAAAAGTAAGAAGGAGGAGGAGGAGATAATACTAGCCTCACATTGGTGAAAGGAAGAGGGAGGAAGAGGAGGAGGAGGAGGACGAGCAAATGCCCCACAGAGGGAGAGAGGAGATGTGATGGACAGAATGAAGGGAGAGAGGGATAAAAAGGAGAAGGGGGCGGGGCATGTTGAACAGGAGAGACCATGAACATTCAGATGCTTTTAGTGTCCACATTTAAGTCCATAGTAAGACAACTATTGATTTTCAATTGACTCTAATGGACATTATGGGTCCAATATAATCATCTGTAGCCATTAAACCATTAGCTATTGGTCAACACATACACGCGTACACTCATGCACACACACATGCACACTCATTCACACACACGGCGGCATTTAAACCTACACTGGAGTGGAAAATCCTGAACCACTTTTATTTATGAAATTGAAATTTTTTTGATTGTGTGTTATGAAAAATATAATTGCATGGTTTTGTGTATGTGTACTAGTGTGAGTGTGTTCTTTTCCGCTTTCCTGTGGATGTGGGTTTGGGCTTTAGTCGATGTGACTTTGCAAACTGGCTGTTTCAGTTATTTTACAGTAAGTGTAACTGCAGTACAGGTGCACGCACACACGCGCACACACACACAAACACACACACACACACAAAGCAGTGTGTCAAGTGCAATTGAAGACAGAGGAGAAAGACAACAGGATAATAGGATTATTATTCTCCTCTTATCTCCATGAGTCAGCACCACAGCGTGTGTGCGTGTGCGTGTGTGTGTGTGTTTTAATGTGCTGATGATGAGTGTCTCCATCTGACTAAGTGGGATTGGTTTTGATATTTCCATGCAGCCTGTTATTGTATTAATAACTATGGTAAATATGCTCAATGTTGATATTGTTATTAAACTAAAGACGTTTTGCTTTCAGCTGCTGTCAGTCACACACACGCACACACACACATCAGTGTCAGTTAATTCGCATGCTTTTTGATGCTTGACGCGTCCGCACGGCATCCGCACAGCGCTTTTTACCCGTTCATACACATCAGAAATTTTCTAACTAAACAGACGTTTCAGAAATGGAGGATCGCTAGCAGCAGAGCAGCAAAAACAAACGCAGGCATCTGCAGATGACCTCAATGAAAGATCAACTCCTGGAGTAAAAATCTCAGAAAAATTTAGGAGATCAATATGTGGAAGCAAAAAAGAAGAGGAAAGGGGGCGGAGTTAACCTTTATTTATTCAAGGTTAGCTCACTGAGCATCAAATTGTCTTCTTCAGGAACGCCCTGCTCTCTCACACACACACACACACACACAGCGGGATGCTGCCCAGTACCACCACAGACGTCTCTGCTGGATACTGAGCAGCTTGGGGCTTAGGTGCCTTGCTCAAGGGCACCTCTGTGGTGATAATTCAGGAGCAGGTGCTGCTCATTCACCTCGCCAACCCTGATTTCTCCTGCCAGTTCAGGGGTTGAACCGGCGACCCTTCGGTCCTGAGCTCACCTCCACTGCCTCTCCGCCTTTTCTTCACACGATCATTCATTCATACGATCCTTTCCTCCTTTTTTGTTGCAGCAGCAAACGCAGCAGCTCCTCATGAAAATCATTCCTTTTGGGTGATGCCATTTTTCAAACACATTTCTTCTCTGACACTATATGATGTAGGCATGGGTTTCTGATGTATTGCCCCCTACTGTTTGGGATGATGTGGCTTTGGTGTAAAAGCTCAACGTGTCTCATCGCGTTTCGTATTGGCTTGTCCTGTCTGAACGCCCGCACAGAAAGCATACGTCACTTTGTACCTGTGCGGTCCCGGTACTGGGATTTTAACGATGTTTTCATGAAACACCATTCACGGACGGCATATCGGTCAACCAAATAACGCGATAGTTGACTACGTGAGTTTTACGGTCACGTGAGGTTCCAAACGAGTGATCACATGACCCAGGGAGCCAATAGTCATTNCGTGAGTTTTACGGTCACGTGAGGTTCCAAACGAGTGATCACATGACCCAGGGAGCCAATAGTCATTGAGGTAGAGGCATGCGTAATGCGGAAGTCATTGGTGCACATTCTTCCAGAGCGCATGTAGCTGCGTGACGTTAACGCTGGTGAGAGAGAAACGAGTGTGGCAATGGATTGGACGTTTGAAGATGGCAGAAGCCTGACTTTAGTGTTCTCAGGAAACATTTTGACTGTTCTTATGAATACTTGTAAATAGTTCTGTAAGATTTTTTTTTTTCTGTTTTGACATTTTTGTGCATTAGAAAATAGTTTTACAAGTGTCAGTTTCTATAAGCCTGATATGTTGATTATTATATGTTGGTTATTTTTTGTTATGTTGTGCAATAAAAAACTCAGTTTGGAGGTAAAAGTTAAATGTTGGTGAAAAGCAATATTTCACAGATACATGACTTGTACCTGATGTAAAAACGCCGTTTGGCACACTGGCACCCTCTAGGCCGTTTAGTACAACTAAGACTAAAATGTATGAAACATTTTTGTGCTTCACTTCTATTACATCAAACTTGGTGGAGCTACAGTTCAGAAGTTTTAGGACAAATCTAGTAGCACCAATAGCTACTAAATCATTGTTATAGGAGTGATATTCATCTCTAATTTAGAATTTTGAGAAAACAGAAGTAAAATTTTAATTTTTCTGTTGCCTTTATTCAGCTCTCAGTCTGTTCTGGTGATAGTGACAGGAAATCTTATTCTATATCTGAATTCTCCAAAGTGTCACCTATCCATAGAGCATAAGATTGTGCATGTTGTCCTTATGGTTGTGGAGTTATTACAAATTAAATTTGTGCATGCCTTTTTTAGACATAAACTCCAAAAAAAGAGCTCAGGGTAGAAGGGGTTAAAGGCACACTCCAGGTTCTGTGTTCTGTTTTCATTTTAGCTTATTTTTCACAAAAACGGGAAAAAGCAGCAGAAGGGACAGAGCAGGAAAAACGAGGAAATAAGGGGAAAAAAAGCACAGTTATACATGTTTTATGCTTCCTTTTGTAAAGGAAATGGAATGCTGCTGTAAGTTTTTGCTTTGATTTCGGATTATCGGTCTCAATTTGAATGGACGTGGGCACGGGTCGGAATAATCCTGCTTTGTTGTGTTTAGCTTCGACCCCTGAATAAGCAGGGTGGGCTTTGTGTAACTTTACAGGTGCACATATAATATAATAATAATACGGCACATATAATATAATAATAATAATACGGGTGCCTCAATAAAAAAAAAGAAAAGAAAAATAAAAGAGACTACTTCAGCTTTAAGAAAAACCCAGATGAAGCTTTTACAATTGAGCAGCACTTTAGCTAAGAAATAATACTGCAGCTTTGACCAAGGAAACAGCCTTAAAGTCAAAACAAACTGGCAGCATTTTATCATTAAAAAGCCACATGACCTCCATCCAGAGATGACTGAAGTCCTAATGAGCTGCACTTTTTATCCTGAGAAGACCCCAGACTGATCTGACCAGGGGACCGCTGAAATCCTAACAAACGAGTTCTATTCTACAAAACCAAGGTTTACTTTAGCCAAGGGACCACTGAAGTCCTGATGAATTCGTCTCACTTTACTCCCAGAAAACACAGGCCACCTTTTAGCCAACGGACTTTCACACAAGGTCAATAAAAGTTCCCGAGATTTAAAAGTGAGACAACAGAAGAAAACTTGTGGCAGCGGAGTATGATATGTATTAGTCAGCATGCCTGAGTTGGCGTTAGAATGAGTCATAGTGGATAATACTGTTATTATTAGAGCTGTGTAGGAGGCGCTTGGTCACATACGTATGCACGCACACACACACACAACAGAGCAAACACAATGCAGCAGTTTGGGGTATTTGATTAGCATATCATACTCACTGTCATCAGTAATTTGGGTTATTTTGCATAATTTGGTACTTCTTTAAGATAACCTCTTTAAACATCGCGCAGAAGAACAGATCATACATGAAGAAACTGAAATGAAAATAATCATCCCTTCCTTCCAGAACACGACAGCGGAGAGAGCCTGAGCTAGAACAAGACATGAACTTCTGCGCCTTGTTCAAGGGCACTGTGGCCACATTCATGCTAGGGGTGTCGCAAAATACCGGTATTAAAGATAACTGTGATA
This sequence comes from Lucifuga dentata, assembly GCA_014773175.1. Lineage (NCBI taxonomy): Eukaryota > Metazoa > Chordata > Actinopteri > Ophidiiformes > Bythitidae > Lucifuga > Lucifuga dentata. Next base: position 9,377 of record VXCM01006822.1, on the reverse strand, counting down.
TTTAAAAAATGAAATATTGATGTCATGTTAATACATATGTGATGATGTCGTGTAAATAATCCAGCGCCTCTTAAATCATTTCCGTTTCTTTCCGTTAATCTGTTCGCACTTTGTCTCCCTCCCTCAATGTCTCCCCAACACCACACACATACGTGACGCCATGACGCAGAAACTAGCTAGCTAGCTAGCTACTACCACAGTGTGAGGCTACTACTGCCGCGCAAAATCATGTCGGAAGAAATGACAGATGAGAGCAAGACGCTCTACCCTAACCCAAAAAAAGTGGAAAAAAGCTGCCAGTGTGGAGTTTTTAGGATTCTGTAAAAAAGACAGGAAGTTGGTAGACGTCCCAGTCTGCAGGAAACATCGATCAACAAGAACCGCAAAAGGAGGCGATACCATCAACCTATTCACCACCTTCACCTCCACCATCCTGCAGATTTCACCACGGTAGAGACAGGAAGCAGCAGTTAGCTTGCTAGCCCTGAAACAGGAAATGTTCCATGAAGGTCTTAGTTGTGTTGTTAAAGCTAAGTTATCATGGCGTTGGACTTGACAGGATTTTCTCTCTCTTGGTTATTTGTTAGATTTGTGGATCTTTTGTTTATCAGGTCATCTGGTTCCTTTACACCATCCATTAAGGTGGAATTTCTCTTTTTGTAGTTTTTGTACAGCTCTGGTTACAGACTCTCTCCACCTCCCTACACTCATATTTGGAGTCTAATTCATTGGCCAAAAAAAGAGACAAAACGCACAAAAAACAAAGTTAACATGAATTTGACTGATTGCATTAGTAACTTTTGCTGCTAGGTTTTGATTCGATTGGATGTTTTTCTGTGTGAAATCAAACCAACCAAGCAGTAAATGCAGCATTCTAATGCTTCAGTCCCTCAATCATAGACCAAAGCAAACCATCTACGGTCTGAAAATGTCCCACGAGTCGCAACGGCAAGGAAGTTAAGATCCGTGTGTACATATCAGATACACACCAGATTTATTCCCACATAGGTCTGTGACCCAAAACGCACCGAGAATATCCAATTCCATGAGCTTTATTGCTGTTTACGTGTCAATATGTGTCACGTGAGTAAAACATCAGAATTAGGTCACATATACCTGCTAGGTGTAACATGTGACCACATCCAGGACATACAGCCCTTCACCATAATGTGTGTATACAGTACTTGTATACAGGGATGAGAACTGTTGCTATGGGATCTGTGGGGTGATGAATTGAGAGATCACATGACCAACAATGATCAAACACCAAGAGACGTTCGTGACTTGAACCTGTGGAGGACAAAAAGAGGACAAAGTTCCTACAAGCTAACACAAAGACTGCCATTACTTCTGCTCCTTGAAGATTCTGTGATCATTTGGATAACTCCACAACACACACACACAAACGCACACACAAACGCACAACTTCCATCTGCAGCTTTCTGTTTGCAAATGAACAAAAGTAGGACACACATCAGTTTTGTCCATCTCTATCTATTATTTGGGATTATTATCTATTATTCATGCTGTCACCGGTTGGTAACCATATCTCTCCTCCTCGTTCGCTCACCCTCCCTCTCCAGCTACAAGCCCTCATTTCTCTCTTCATTCTGTCTCTCTCTCTCCCCCATATCTCGAATGTGCTCTATCTCTCTCTCTCTCTGTCTGTTATCTGCTGTAAAGTAGATAAGCATTTCAGCAGGGAGAGAGAGAGAGAGAGAGAGAATACACGAGATGTTCACGAGAGGTGGAAGGTAGCAGCCGAGTCAAGGTCGAACCGTGTGTGTGTGTGTGTGTGTTTGCCAAAGACACTTTATATTATGTCTGCTCTCTAAGGAAATGGTGCCAAGGTTTGGATAAAGATACAGATAAAGACGGAAGATGGGGTTGTAAATCACACACACACACACACACACACACAGGTCTGAGGCAGCAGTATATCATTGGTGAATACGGATGATGCAAAGCAGGCTGGCTGACATGAATCACAGTCATGATTTGCTGTTTTTTTTTATCCCTCTCTTTCTCCATCCCTTTTCCATCCTCCTCTCATCCCTTCTTTCTTCCTCTTCTTCTTCGTTCTCTTCATCGTTCTCAGTTCTTTCCCAGATCGTGGTCCAATTAAGACAAATGACTGAAGATTGACACTCTTCCCCCTCTCCTTCTTTCTTTTCTTTCTTTCTTTTCCTTTTTCTCTCCCTTCTTTTTTCTTTCTCTGCTTTCTCTTTTTTCTCTTTTTCAACTACACACTTCTCTTTTCTTTTCCTTCTTTTATTCTTTTTTCTTTTCTCTTGTTCTTTTTCTCCTACTTTTTCTTTCTTTTGTCTTTCTTTTGTCTTTCTTCTTTCTCTTCTTTTCTCTTTCCCCTTTCTTTTCCTCTTTCCTTTCTCTTCTTTCTTTTCATTTTTTCTTTTTTCTCTCCCTTCTTTTTTCTCTTCTCTTCTTTCTCTTTTTCTTTCTACTAAACACTTCTCTTTTCTTTTCCTTCTTTTATTCTTTCTTTTTCTTTTCTCTTGTTCTTCTTTTCTCCTACTTTTTTATTTCTTTCTTCTTTGTCTTCCTCTCCTTTTCTCTTTTTTCTCTCGCTTTCCCTTTTTTCTTTCTTTTCTCTCTTCCCCCTCTCCTGAATCCTGTCTTCTCCTCCCATCTCCCATATGCTCATTCCTTCAAGCATCATTCCACCTTTCTTTCCTTTCTCCTCTGCCCTTTCCTCCTCATTTCCTCTTCCTCATTCTCTCCTCACATCTTATTTTCCTTCCTCATTCTCTCTTCCATCTTTCTAGCTTTTGAAAGTCCAGCATTTGAGGAGTTTTTGTTCCCAAACTGAGAAAAGAATGAGAGTTTGAAAACGCTGAAATCTCAGCGTTTAGGCAGCGATGTTTAATCTGGGTATTAACACCATCGACTCCCAGATGGCCGTTTTCTGCTGCGGGGCTGAAAATGTGTTTCTGTTACAGCATCTTGTTTTTTCTGTACTGACAGCTGTACTTTCTGATGAAATATTACACAAGTAAAGCTGAGCCGTAATTAAACAGTATTCATTTTTAGCCAGAAGGAAAAAGAAAATATCTGCCAACCATAATCATCACAGAAACACTTTTCTAACACTTTCATTTTATGAGTCCATTCCGAATAATTCCGACTAAAAAGTTAATATCCCAACTGTTATTTCTTTGGAAATTTTGCGTTGTATCAGTAATAAGGAAATTAGAAGGATGTCCCCTGCAGAATCATTACAATTCAAGCAAGAAAAACCCAGGTAATGATATGAGTTATAAAGAAAATCTGTTTATTAAAGAGAAATTATCTGGAGGGCAGGGGGCTGTAAAATACTGAAAAGACAAAGATTAGGCCATGAAAATATTCATTTATAATTATATTATTTGGAAAATGTGCCATGTGTAATATCCATCCTGTCAGCACTCCCATTTTTACGGGTTTCTCCCATTTTTTTCACCTCCTCTCCCACCGTGCTCCTATTTGATAATTTATCCCGTAAAACTCCCGTATTTTGACAGTTTGAATCGTAATTGGCCTAATCAAGTTGTTTCGGTATACTTTTTTTTTTTTTTTTTTTNTTTTTTTTTTTTTTTTTTTTAAATTTGACTTTTTTTTAATATCATAACTGTATTCCCTGGCACTTTGTTTCCTCTTTTTGTTCTGTAAACCTGTTAGTTTGTTGTTTGAATTTAACTTTTTCAATAAAGTTCATAAAAAAAAAGTTATTTCGTCATTATGCGGCACCCCCAGTGGAGCATGGAGGTATTACAAGTGGAGCGANAAAGTTATTTCGTCATTATGCGGCACCCCCAGTGGAGCATGGAGGTATTACAAGTGGAGCGAGCTTGCCAGGGGCCGCCTGAAGCCAAGCGGAACCAAAGTTGATTGAAGCTGTTTCTCGTGGGAACAATAAACAAATATAATACAGTCATGCTAGCAAAGCTTTCAATGAGATCGGGTCAGGTCGGGTCCTGGGGGGGAAGTGNGTCGTGTGCCAGAAAAATCTCCTATTTTCAAAGCTCAGTGTTGACAGGTATAGTACTGAGTGAATAACGGTTACATTTTCATTAAAAACTGTAAAAATTTCACAGTCCTTCACAGGATAAAATTTTATGAATGACAGAATGTGGTCTGTGAGAATATTTACCCTCATCAACACGTTAAATCCACCACTGTGTTATTTATGTACCGTATATACTCGGCTATAAGCCGATCCCCAATTTTGACCTGCAAATTTATATTTTTAAAGAAACCCGCATATAAGCCGACCCCGATAATCTTCATCAATTTATTTGTTTAGGAAATTACCTATTTTTCTGGGTATTGTCATAATATTCCTGTGATTTTCTGAAAATAATACACATACCGGTAAACATGATATTTATTTCAGCAGCTGATTACCGTAACTGACCAATCACAGCAGAGCTTACTGGCCACCACAAAATGTTCTGGATAAGATGTTTAGTCAGGAAATATCTCATTCTAAGGTATGATTTAAATTATTTTCCATGTGTAGTGGTAATGGGTAGTATTTCCACCTCCTGGAAATTTCCTTCTCTGATTTGAATTATTTGTGCATGAGCCGACCCCCGATTTGCTTTGTGAAATTTGGTTTTAAAAAAAAAAAAAAAAAAAAAAAAACTTGGCTTATACTTGAGTACATACAGTACAGTAATTTAATAATAATAATAATCTGTATTTGTATAGCACATTTCATACACGTGTGCAGCTCAAGGTGCTTTACTAAGAATAAAAGAGATATATGAAAATAAAAAGTTAAAATAGAAAAGATAAAATACAATAAAAAAGATAAAATGTCAGCATTTGACATGAAAGCAGTTCTAAAAAGATATGTTTTAAGGTTCTTCTTTAAAATATCCACAGTTTTTAAGACGTGTAGACCCTCTGGGAAAGAAATTATTCCATAGTTTCGGACCATAAAAGCTAAAAGCTTCCAAACCTTTTTGCTTGGACCTTGAAAACAGTTAGGAGGGTTAAAAGTCGGAGGATATAGGAGGCACGTTTCTGTCTAACATATCAGGTAAGCAAGACGGGGCAATGCCGTTTAATGATTTAAAAATCAATAAAAGCATCTTAAAATTTATTTAAATTTGTTAAATTTGATATTTTATTGCTGGTAAGTCTCTATATTAGTAAGACTGCACAGATATAAAAAGTCATTTCTAATCTTCACTTACAGATTAACAATCTGAAGTGAGGAAAGTAAAAATCTGACATATAATTCATATATGAAGAGATTTTAAATGCTGCAGGTTGAAACTGGCGTCATCTTTGTTTGATTCCCGACCAAAATTTACAGTGTTTATAGAAACGTGAAGAGGGAGATAAATGTAGAGTGCTTTTCCTCTTCTCTTCTCTTGATTGCTCAGCAGTTATTCAGTCGGTAGAACTGTCTCGAAATGCCACTCATAAAAAGTAAATCCATTGGAAGTGTAATATCTTACAAGACAAATACGCCGCAGTTACAACAGCGAGGATTCAAACACTCTAAAAATCCATACAAATATTGTATCTATAAATGTCATTCCACTGAGAACAAATTGTCATCTGTTTTTTTTTTTTTTTCNGTTTTTTTTTTTTTTTCGTGCTTCTGGCGGAGCTAATTACTTTTCCCACCAGGTCGCGTTGTGAGTTTGAGTTCAGGTAAAAACACCTCAGACGCTTTATCGCGCTTTTGCAGGCATTCATGCAGAGTTGATGACCCAAATCTAGGTTTCTATTGTTTAGAGGCAATGCAGGCCTTTGTGCATATGAGTGAGTGAGTGTGTGTGTGTGTGTGTGTGTGTGTGTGTGTGTGTGTGTGTGTCTGCTGGTATTTGTGTTTGCATGAATTTGTGCTCCTGGACAAACTTTTTCACCTTTGTGTGAAGGCATCCATGGTTGACTGTTTTCCTCCATACATGCTGTGTGTCTAAAACCCTCAATGTGTGTCCTACCGCATCCCCCCNACACACACACACACACACACACACACACACACACAGAGAGTATCGGAGTGCTACTTATTCAGTGATAAAAGGGAAGCCAGAGGGAAGCCAGTAATTGAACTCCAGCGAGCGAAGCTTGGAAGCACTGTGCCGTATCCAGGGTAATAAGAAAAAGTTATTATTCACCTCAAAGACACACATACACCCACACACACACGGCAGAACGCAGGCACTGGAAAACACACAAAGACACAGTCAAGCATAACATGACATATCGATACAAAAAAAGCCTAGTCGACGTACACAGGAAGAGACTTTACTCTCAGACTGGAGTCTGTCTGACGGTTTTTGATGGATGATGAGATCAAAGTGTGAAGATGTTGTATAAGCAGATAAGCTTTGCAAATACTGACTTTCACATCCTTCCAAAGTGCCTCAAAATCATCCCAACGAGCTGCAACATCTCAGCAGAACACTGTTCTCCAGTAGTTTACAGCTAAAGGTGATATTTTAGTCGTTCTGTAGTCTGAGACTTTTCATACTGTATTTTTTTGGGCTGGTAAAAATCAGGACGACATTTTTGTAATGTTGCATTTTCCTCTTATTTGGTTCGGTTTCACACAAAAAAAAACATAGTTTGAACCAAAACAGAGCAGAAAGAGTCGTGTGAATACTCTCGCTGCTCATTGGTCAGAAATGTCTGAGGGTCCAAGAAAGAAAATCAAAACAGGAAAAGAGTTAGTATGCCAGGAAGACTAAATAAAAATGAAACAAAGACAGAATTCCTAGTCAGAGCATCATTTGATCCATTAAGAAGAAAACTATGACAGCAGAAGCTAATTTTCTTCAAGACAACATGTGGAAAACCACATGTAGCCTCACATGATGTGAAGAAGACGTGCTGCCTTCAACAGGAGAATGAAGCAACATGCTGACAACATACAAGCACATGCTAACCTGAACACGTGTTCATCTGAACATGATGTGTTGCAACCTCTTCAGAGCGTCCACTGGATTATCTCTCTGGTTCTGATCAAGCAACAGATCAATAAACTGATAGATTGATCTGCAGGTGGATCAGTAGTAATCTAAAGTTTGTTTGAACTGGATCGAGACCAACGATTCATGCTAAGATTAAACAAACGCTTGTCCAGTTGAACCGGACCAAACTACATACATGTGAAAACACCGTTAAAGTGTGTGTTTGTTCTCTTGTACACCTTATATCATTCCAGCCGTCTATCTGTGGGTATTTTTCTCAGTTGAAGGTGTCACTAATGACACCTTAAAGACAGATCCCGCTCCTGAACTGCACCCACAGCTTCTCCTTCACTTCCAAATCGCATGTGGTAGGAAGGCTGAGCTCAGACGGCTAACGAGCTGCTGCCAGAGTCAATCAGCTGCTAATTACACACAAATTACTATACACCTCTCAGTGCTGCATGGAAAATTCTGCAGCTTTCCTCTGCTCAAAGACAGGAAATGCAAAGGTGAAAGAAGGTCCTGAGTTTGGATCTGACCGGGTCCTTTCTGTGTGGTTTGCATGTTCTCCCGTGTCTACACAGGTTTCCTCCGGTTTCCTTCCAGCTTCAAAGACATGAGGGTCAGGTGACATAGAAACTCTAAATTGACCATAGGTGTGAATGACTTTGTGTGTTTGTGTGTATCAGCCCTGTGATTGGCTGCTGCTACCTGTCCAGGTGTACCCTGCCTCTCGCCCAATGACCGCTGGGATAGGCTCCGCCCCCGACCCTAAATAGGATAAGCAGGTATGGATGATGGATGGATATGTGTATGTTTTTGTGTAAGAGTGTCTTCATGAATCATAAGCTCTCTCTCTCTCTCTCTCTCTGGTTATGTCTCATAAGTCTATGACTGACGGGACATATGGACGTATTGTTTCCAGGATGATTTATCAAGATAGACTATTCAATTGCCATCTAATCATATTACACGCCTGCACCATGTCTGTCTCACACACGCACACAAACACGTGAACATGCAGCAGCTTTTCATTCAGGTCAGGAAGGATCCAGATGGCATGGTCATATATCAATAGCACCCAAAAGGGCTATTTAATTTTGTGTGTGTATGTGTGTGTGTGTGTCATTAAAGCACCCTTAATTGGGATTCAAAAGGCCCATAGAGGTACAAATTCTCAATCACCTAACATGGAGGAGAAGTGACATCAATTACTGCTTTAACGTCAAAAAAATCACAATCAAACATTGTTGGACGAGCTAACCGTGCTGCGATGCTAATCAGAGCACGTGCTGTTGCCATGTGACTGTGCTGAATCAGACTGAGCTTCATTGGGTCGGCTTAATTCAAGTAGTTACCTGAAGGAGGATTATAAATCATGCTAACTACATAAGCATGTACAGATAATGACTGCCATGCATAGCCTTGATTCGTTTAAATTGTTGGTTGTTCATAAGATATAACGCTACAGAACAAATCGTGGGGGTGATCATGTCAACTTCTGTAAAATGATGTTAACAGAGCAGAAACAACAGAAAAATGGCTGCCAGTTTAAGGAGGAAACTGAATGAGTTTTGCTGTAGTAATTCTACAAATGTTGACAAACGAATGTGATTTTTTGATGACAGTGGTGTGTGGTCAGGGCCAGCAAGGCCTTCTCTGCTGGCCTAGAGATTGTCAGAATCATCAAATTATGTTTTTATAATTTAATATATATATTAATTAATGCTATATGTATTTTACAAATTTTGTTCCCATCAGTTTTGTTATTAATGTCGTTTCATCACTATGGTACTCTCTCCCTCTGCAGCTCATAAATTAGAGCTTTTATCCAATCAGATTTTCCACCTGTGCTGGTAAAAAAATCTAGCCTGAGGCCTTCAGAATCTCCAGTGAATCCCCTCTGATATTCAAGTAAATGGGACGATGTTGTTGATTGTCATATTTTTTAACCAATCAGATTTCGAGTTTGCCATGTTGGGCGTATTCTTTTACACACCAGGGCCTTCTAGCTGGCCTTGGCCTACGTCATCGGAGTACAGCATTATGCTAACAGCTAAACAGCCTGCCAGAAATTCATCAGAAGAAGAAGAAGAAGAGGGCTGGTTAGCTTAGCTAACTCAAGTAAACCTAGCTAGCACGTAACGGAGCATTAATGTTTATTTAAACTTTCTTTCTTGATGTTTAGNGTTTAGATTTTTAGATATAGTGCTTTAGATTTTTTGTTTAGATTTTTACTTAGTCCTGTTGTTTTTTAACGCACAATGGCTGAAGGATGAAAAGAAATGGATTTACAACGCTTTTTTTCACATTTTGGAACTGAAACGCACCGATAATGTACAACCGTGTCGTTAACCTCTTTATAAAGACAGAAAGGAGGATGGACTTTGTCTTCAGATGATGAGCAGTTTTGGTAAGTTTGATGGATTTTTATGTGGCTGGAATCTG
>VXCM01006821.1:0-25203 GCA_014773175.1 Lucifuga dentata | reverse complement strand
AAAGAAAGAAAGAATCTGAATTGACTTGCAGTTTCTTCTCCGTGCTGATAGTAGATCTGTTTCTGATGATAATCTTCTCAGTTTCAGATTTCCCTCATCATCATCATCATCATCATCATCATCATCATCATCATCATCATCACCCTGTCCCTACAAATCTTCATGTCCAGCTGATCATCTCTGATATAATAAAGCGATATAATCTAAGCCATCGTCTCCTGCTGTTTGTCTGCAGGGCTGAAGATCCGTGAGGTGATGATCAACGTTTCGCGTCAGCAGGTGGAGGACTTTCATGGCCCCGAGGATTACTGGTGTCTTTGCGTGGCGTGGAGTCATCTGGGAACCTCAAAGAGCCGCAAGGCAACCATCCGAATTGCCTGTAAGCAACTTCCTGTCGCTGTGATACCAGAATGACCTTAAAGTCCCTCATACAATTACTCTTCTGCTGTGCATCCTGGTAACATCTGCACTCCGAGATCATTTTTTTGTGTGTGAGGGGAGCAAGTCGCACATGAAACGCATACAAATGGATGTTTACGTGCTTCTTTGGATGCTTTTCATGCTGACGTTTTTGGGCACAGTGGGTGTTGTTTGATCCAGGCTGCCTATTCTCTTCCTTAGACCTGAGGAAGAACTTCGAGCAGGACCCCCAGGGCACCGAGGCGCCTCTGAATGGCATGATTGTGTTGCACTGTCGTCCCCCAGAAGGTGTGCCCGTGGCTGAGGTAAGGGCTTCTTTGCTTCAAACACACACATGTTCTCCTGCGCCGCCTGGAGAGGAGCAGTCATCTCGCTGTTTTACTCAGAAAAACAGTTTTTTTTCCCTCCCCATTACAAAGTTTGGTTACTCTCCAGCTACAATATTCAAAAAAAAAGCTCATCTACATTTCTCTGCAGCTACAGTCGACCTGCTATTGATGAGCTGCAGGATGCACGATTCCTTCAGAGCCTCGCCGTGTTAAAGCGAGAGGGAGATAATGATATACTGCCAGCAATGTCTAGCCATGTGCATCGCTGTGTTCTCCGCTATGAGGATGAGCAGCTATGACTTATTTAGATGTCGTATTCATTTCAGGCTTACTGTCATAGTGTGTACGTGAGTGTGTGTGTGTGTATCTGAAAGAGAGAGAGCCTGTCATTGTCATTTTAATTTTTACTATTAATAAAAAATGAGACTCTCACAAACAGTCCTGCTGAGTGGTGTGTGTGCGTGTGTGTGTTCTATGTGGAAGCTCAGTATGCTTATACATCAACATCAGACTATCTGACTATCCCAGGCTTTGCTTTTACTTAAGGTCCCTTAAAGATAATGGATGACCATTTGCACCCATAATGCACATAAAAGTGTGTGCGTGCATGTGTGTGTGTGTGATGACTGTTTTAGCTCACACAAATGGAGCATCGGTGTACCGCAAGCCTCTCCCCATGCATTGTGGTCATCAACTAGGCAACTCCTCATGCATTCATTGATGCGACTGCAGCAAACAAAGGGAATGGTGATGGTAAATAATGCAGGGACAAATCCAGCTCCTCTAGTATGGCTTCGCTCGGGAAAAACTCCCGGGCCAAGGTGGAAACACGGCTGCATTTTTCTCCGTTAGCGACTCAGCTGAGAGGTTAAACTTTTACGAAGCGGCGCTGTGAAATCTGACTCCGAGTTGAAGGAATTGAGGTCATGATGATCTGCTGAACTCTTCCGAAGCATGTTTATTTTTGGTCATGCTATTTCTTTTTCCAAATCTTGTTTCATACTTTTGCAAATTGGTTCTTGCATATTTATACATGTGAAGCCAAAAGAAACGGGACTCGTTACGTTTTTGGACTCGATCGTAAATGCTCTGCAGACTAAATGCAAATGAAATGAGATTTAACTTTGCAGGCTGTTTTAGGCTGTTTTTAAACGTTGAACGTTGTTCACGCGACTTCACAGCCTAAAATCCCCTTATGTCCCTGCTCTGTTTGTGTTCTCAGAGGCAACAATAACAGGGGGGAAACTTTATCTGCTTCTCGCTTTTGGTAAACCACCCGGGAGTTTACTGGGCTGCTCTGTGGGATGTTAATAAAAAATCAGAGCGTGCCGTATCATCTGTCCCAGCAGTGATAGAAGCTATAATCTGTGTCGGCCCACAAATGATGTATTTTATGCCGCATTTAAACCAACAGATACAAGTGACCTAATTCAGATTTGCTCACAGGACTGATACGTGTTGCAAGCGTGTAAACAGCAACAAATCACATGGAATCAAATATTCTCAGATCCTTTTTGGACTTTATTCATATCTGATTTGTGTCGGATATCTGCCAAAGCACAGATTAGAATTTCCTTGTCAAATCGCACATCATCAAATGCAACACCCTTCTACTGTGTCTTCTGCTGTTACAGCCAAGCTATAACAAGCGCTTAAATTCACATCTTCACCTAAAAAACATTTTAAATCATTGCAGATCATTAAAGACATTTCAGAAAGCAACAACTTGCATAATTATTTCTGTCTTATTTGTTTTGCTTCCATCTTTTGTTTGCATATGAGCTATTTCAGGTCTAAATTATTATTATTACTATTAGCATTAGAAATAACCAATATGTGTTGTATAAATATATATTTTTACTTGTAAATATATTAGTCAATAATAACGTAACCCCATATTATTTACATTTTAAATGTTAAGTGACAAACAACTTAATTTAACTTCTCATTAACTTCAAAAACAACATATATAAAATTTAGGTCCTTAAGAAACATTTTTTTTTCTCCAAACTTTATTTGACTCTGCAGAAACAGAAACTGCTGTAAATTTCCAAAGTTGAAAGATCGGATCTTCCGGGCCAAATCGTGTTTTCGAAACAGAGCCAAAACTGACGGACCAGCTGATGATGTATTTCCATAATATTTTCTTAATGTTGTTGTGGTTTTTTCTGGGGGAGTTTTTGCATTTTTCTTTTTGTTGTTGTCATTTGCACCTCTGTGCTACCGTACTAAATGGTGTAAAGATAGATATACGCCACTTAAAGGAGAAGGCTAACTAAAACTAATAGAAGAGGCAATGTAAAAGTTAGATATAGGTAATAAATGAAAATTGGGCATCGAGACCTGTAGTATAAATGTAGCAGTAGTGAAACAGATTCAGTTTACATCTGTGTTTTGGTTATTGTTCATTATTTATTTGGATCCTCATTAGCTGATTCCTCAGCAATAACTATCCTTCCTGGGGTCCATTCAATCAAACATAAAATCATACATTTATGTTAAAAAGAAAAATAAAATTCAGTAAAAATTATAAAGAATCCAATTTAGCAGCAATCACATGACCCAAAACTATGATAAAACATCAAACATATCACCAACGGTATAAACAATGCCAACAGCCACATCTGACCTCTGACCCCAGTGATCCGCCCTCTGCCAACAAAGAACAGACGAGGCCACAGCAAGCACAGGACACAGTGGTCAGAAAACAATTTTACCCTAAAATAAGCTTTTAATTGCCTTTTAAAAAAGATTTATTTTTAACAGTTTTAATGTGAGATGGTGAGTTATTCCAAAGCGTGACTGCCCTCTACAGGACAGTCTGCGTCAAGGTGTTTGTTCTTGGTTGAGGAAGGGCAATTTTCCAGTTACAGCTTGTCTAGACAGCAAAATCTTTTCATTTTCCAGTTTCTTCAGAAAGTTCCGTTTAGGTATAATCAATCACCTGTGTTTCATGATTTGGGCCTGTTGATAGGAGGGGGGCCTGTTCGCCCCTCGTATTGGAGCAATAGCAATATTTGTTATTTAAAAGATATTTATGGAGATAAAGGGCTCAGAGAGTTTAATGATCTAAAAACTGTATTCAACTTACCTGCTTCTTCCTTTTTCTTTTATCTACAACTAAGATCGGCTCTGAAAGCTTACGGTGTACCGTGGCAGAGTTCTCTAAATTATTTCAGGATTGAGGAAAAAATAAGGGCATGGTTTCTTTACTCTAAGTATAGGTTAGGGGCATCTTATGAAGTTCTTTCCTTAGCTCATCTTTGGAGGTGGGACTATCCATAATTGAACCCTGAATTTAATTGGAAAAGTACTTGGTTTTCTCTAAAAAATGCTTCTCGTAATCCCAGTCACCGACAAATCCATTACAACTTTCTGCACAGAACATACTTGACACCACGCAAACTCTGTTTAATGGGCAAACTGGATAGTCCTCTCTGTAATCTGTTTTCTTTGAAAGTAGCTGGTACTTTTTTTGCATATGATCTGGGAGTGTCCTCCAGTTGCTCACTTTTGGAAAGATATTACTTTAAAATTGTCTATTTTTTTGTCTGTATCTGTACCCACAACCATATCTGCTCCTCAATGATTTTTCTGTACTTAATATTTCTAAACAACAAGAACGGATTCTACTTGCAGCCTTAACAGCAGCTATGAAACTGATTGCCATGAGATGGAAATCACCGGACACTCTCACTATCAGACAGTGGATGTTGAGCTTCTTGGACGTTGTTTTTCTGGAACTTTGAACAGCTCGATCCAATGGTGCTAAAGAGAATAATATGATCATATGGCGCTCAGCTGCCGATGTACTATCCAATATACTGCACAATTAAATTTGTAATATTATCTCTGATATATATGTATATAGAATGTATGGAAGAGGTAGCCCCCNACCCCCCTTTTGTCATGTTTGAATTTATGTTATTGGTTGGTTTGATTATGTTATATATAAACACAAAATTTAATAAAAAAATTTATCACAAAAAAAAGAAAGTTCCATTTAGAATACAAGTCATTGGTTATAGTCAGGGCTGCACAAAAGCGGTCAGCAGGTACACATGGCATCCTCAAAGGAAAAATGAGCCTATATGCTCTCCTATAAATGTTAATTTGTGTACCTAGTAGGAGAAATATTATGGCCAGTAAATTTTAAAAATGAAAAGCTCAGAGGGGGAAAAAAAAGAGAGAGAGAGAGGGAAGTTTGTGGAATTTAATGGTCTGGATCATAACTGTTTGGGCTGAATCCAGAGTTTGTAACTTCAGTGTCAAGCTGCTCAGTTTTCACTAAGAGACTAATCAGCAAACTAGTGGAAGGTTTTCGATAATGATGCGAAAAACTATTTAAGCTAAATGCTGCAGAATGAAGCATGATGCTGCGCCTAAGATGATTTTGGTGGATAGTTTAGGGAAAAAAAACTTGTTCCAGAGCAGTGGTGTGTTCATCCAATTAGAACAGCAAAGGCTCAAGGTAATGTCTGAGTGTAAGAAGAAGTGTCAGTCATGTATTGTAAAGCATTGTTAAATGACACCTGTCCCAGGTAAACGCCTGAAGATTCTTGTCACAAACCAATTATATGTACAACCAATGTATGGAGTTGCTCGACTCTTAAAAGAGGGTGCTCTGAAATTTGGGGTTTTTCATTAATGTGTCGGTCGCCTCAGTTAAGTTTCTACTCGAACACCCCCGACACATGTACACACTCACACACGCATACATGCGCACGCAGTATGTTCCGCAGCAATTACAATATCATTCTGTTAAACAGCACAAGAGCTCTAGATGTAAAGTTCATAAGACTGCCTACATAATCATGCCACGAACAGGCCTTGAACACAAGCAGCAGCAACAGAGCAAACATCATAAACATAATGGAGAGACAGAGAGACCTCAGAGAGATTTTCTAAAGGACAACATGACACGCTCGAATACCCAAACACTGGTTATGGGTATGTGCAACAATAACCAGGCCCACTTCAGAGTCAGAGCCTTATCGTGGTGAGTGGGTTTGTGTGTGTCCAAGACGCTGAAAGCTGTGCTGAGTAGTTTCAACCATGTCAGAAAGGTTTCAGCTGAGATGCCAGACTAATACTGACCCAATGACCCCAACGCCGAAGCAGCCAGAAGAAAACTATCACCACTGTTCGATTCCCAATGACGGTGGAGACCGAAGAGTGAGTTGCCAGTTGGCCTGGCAAAAAGGCACGATCCAAGTCTACACCGGAGTCTGCGGCAGTCCGTTGCAGTTTTGTCACCTGATCCTGCATGTCTCATGCCATATGAGCCGCAGTGGATGGTCCCGTGATCATAGTGCAGTGGTCTTCAACCTTGGGTACGTGCGAAGGTCCCAGGGGTACGTGAGAAGATTCTCAATAAAAAATATACATATATATACTGGCAGTCCCCGGGTTACGAACGTCCGACTTACGAACGACCCGTACTTACGAACGGACCGCCATAAAGCCTGTTAAATTAAAAAATCGAGTTACATACGTGATAATGAATAATGTAATAATAATAATGAACGGCGCACTACTTTATGAAGCACGTCAAAACAAAAGCAGAATGCCTCTTCTGAGCATCAAGGAGTGAGAGTGTTAACCTACATGATTTGTTATATCCCCACTCTCTCTCTCTCTCTCTCTCTCTCTATTATGTTTATGATGTTTTAAGTTATCTGGAAGAGTTTATTTAATGTTTCGTATGCATAGAAAGGTAAAATATATAGGCTAGATACGCACCTTACGTAATGGTTTTGACTTACGAACAGCCATGGGCATGGAACTTGTTCGTAACCCAGGGACTGCCTGTATGCATGAATACATATAAATGAATGGGGCAAAAACTGTGTTCTGACTGTATGAGGCTATAACATTGGTGGTGGAGAGGAAAAAGTATTTTGTGTAACTTTAGAAAAAAACAGTTTTGCAGTCATTAGCCCCACATTAACAGACTGGATATTCTTTACTGAGTATAATTAATAATGAAGTCTCTCATCCAAAGTCATTTGAAGTACTTAAAATGTAGTTATTCAGTGCTAAACATATTTCCAGAGACAGAGTGGAGATAAAGCAAAGACACAACAAGGATTCCACCTCCCACGTCCAGCATATGCTGCTGTCTGACTGAGAAAGCTCATTTGTTTAGAATCTCTTAACATACGCTACAGGCCAGAAGTTTGAGGCCACACCCAGATTTAGCATGAGCAGACTGTATAGCAAGTTAATCCAAAGTGACGTGGGAGAAGGCAGACAGCAGCTGTTGATCAGAATGTTAAAACACATCAGCAGGGAGTTGGAACACAACAGGAGTGCTGCACTAATACAGACTGATGCCTTCATGAAAAATCATTTCTGTAGCCAGAGTAGCTACGTAGAGGCAGTCCCCAACTTACGAACATCCAACTTACGAACAACCTGTACTTACAAACCGCCTGCCATAAAGCCTATTAAATTAAAAATTGGAGTTACATACAATGAACGGCGCGCTACTTTACGACGCATGTCAAAAATTGCACGTCGTCAGCGGTGCAGCGGTATTATTATCTTTAAGATGTTTTAGGATATCTGGAAGTGTTTCTTTAATGTTTCTTATGCATAGAAAAGTAAAATATATGCTATACTGACACTAGATACGTACCTTACGTACAAATCCGACTTAAAGACAGCCGTAGGAATGGAACTCATTTGTATCCCTGGGACTGCTTGTAATGTGGTAAGACAAATCCTTCTTGAAATCTAACTAGTTACAGATTTTTAGTTAGTAATTAGTTAAATAGTTATATAGACTGACAATTAGTTATAGATTTTTGTAATTTCCCTTGAAATAAATTGTAAAACAAACAGTATATTGATGATTTTTTTTTTTTTTAAATCTGGGGTAGCCTCAAACTTCTGGCCTGCATGTACATGAACCCACCACAGCACGCTAGCATCATCTTCTGTCTTTATGTGTATATTTTCAGTGAGTTGTTGCGTGAAAATGAACGTGTCATATCTGGATGGAAACTGTTGACCAGCGCCTGGAGAGCCACAGCACTGCATATTCTCCACCTCTCCCTGCTTTATCCACACCTGATTAGTTAAATCAGGTGTGTTTAGCCAATCGAGATCTGGGAGGCTCCAACTCTTGATCACAAGACCCAGGAGAGATGGAAAATATGCAGCGCTGTGACTCCTAGGACCCGGAATGAGGACCACTACTCTAGACTGACTTCTTTTCATGTGCTGTGTTTGTTTTCATTAAAAAAAAAAAAAAAAAAAAAAAAAAAAAAACATGAGGTAGTTTTAAAAATACGATGTTTCCTTATTTTCAGTGCAGTCTGGCAGCCCCAAGAATGTTACAAATCCATGAAAACTTCATGTTGTTATTAACATAAAAGTCTAAAGATCAAATACAGACTTTTTTTTTATTATCGTAACTGTAATCCTCACTGAGATAATGTCAAGAGAAGGCCATTGGCTGTTGGAGATATTGTACTCAAGACAAAGCTGTTGGATTTATTATGGCGTCACGCTGTTTTTGCATCCACTAACTTTAACTTTAACTTTATTAATCCCCAGCTGGGAAATTGGTTTGTCACTTGTACATAAAAAGGCTTTCCATAAAAGGCTATACACATGAAAAACATCCAGTTGTACACACACATGCACATTCAAGAGGGATATCAAAAATTATTCAACAACCCGTAAAACGCCATCAGCAAGAAAACCAGGTGCAAATAAATACCGCTTATACTCTATAAGAACAACCAATAAGAACAATCGATACAAAAAAAATCTCCCATTATTAAAGGAGCACCAATGAAAAGAGCCAGTTTCGTGGAGTAAAACCGAAATGACACAGCAAGCGGAAAATACACAACAACATAGAACACAGGAAGTTTATATTCTCTGTGATCAGCGCATGAGTTTTGGATAAGGATTGGCTGTTGAACACTCCTGAATGTCCAAGCAACCTTCTCTGGTAAGCAATTACTGCAGACAACTCATCTTGATTGACATAAAAAACTGACCAATCAATAGATAGCCTTCTAGTGTTTGAATGAACGTGTAGCCAATGAGAAACTCTTTTGAGAGAGGTGTAGCTTGGAGAGATCGGCGGTCAGTTGCTGGTTGTTGCTGTATGAACTCAGGCAGGCCGGCGGCTTCACACACCAGAGACCCGACTACAGTCAGAGCAGCAAAACAGCATTTTATCCCCTTTTCTTTTCTTCAGAATCCATTTCAAGATACCAAAAGCAAAGCAGAAAACATTCTACTCTTCAGAACAGACTATAGGTTATCGTCCTAAATGGTGAGAAGGACATTGTCATCAAAAAACCAAAGCAGAACATTCATTTTTTGGTGATATTACAATGAAATTTGAACCAGGAAATCTGTGGGTGTGTTGAGTTTGTATGTGCACAGACACAGGAAATGGTTTACGTTTGAAAAAAGATATTTTGTTTTAGGCAAAAAACTTGCGGTTTTGCATTTGTTACTCTAATACTGTAATACTTAGAGTAATTCTGAGGATTTCTCCATGAAATTGTAAAGTCTGAGCTTTTCAGAAGAGCCCAAGTGTAAGCTTACAATCAAAGGGTTCAAGAAGATATGGCTATTTTAATTTGGGTGTCATTTTCAAGCTTGTTTTCAGAAACAGACGGGGTGCTTCTGCTTGCATGAAAGTTAGTTCCATTAAAAAATGGTCGACGTGGCAGGCAAAGCGGAGAGGAAACGGGAATGATGAAAGAAAAGAGACGAGATGATAATCAGCATTAATCGAGACAGATGAAACAAAACTGCAGTGCTTTATAACAGGCATCTTAGCGGTTTTGCTTTGCCTTTAAATGAGCGTAAATGTGAGTACGTTTGGTTTGTAGGTCTGATGCAGGGAGCTATTGGAGTCTGTTGAATTGGTGGATTTTCTTTTTTTTTTCTTTTTTTTCTTTTTTTTTGGATGGCTGTCTTTCTGAAAATAAATACACAGTGCTCCAGGTTTGTTGGCTCTCTCATTGCACCATCTTCAAACAGCATGAAGCCATCAGCAAAATGAAACTCTGCTGCATAGTTCATGTACCCCCTGCTGACCATTTGATGCTGTTTGTAATATATCATGAGTTCGCTTCATGTCCTCCGTTTCCTCTGGCTGGAAATGCACCGTTACTAAACAAGACAAAAGTCACAGCGGCAACTTTCACACAGTCTGTTTTGGGATTTCTGAGTAACTGCAGTTGTAAATTGAACATTTCTGTCGTTTAATGTCAGCGTGGTGACCTAGACATCATNCCCCCCACCGCCAGCAGACTGCCATCAGGTCTGGTCTTCAGGGTTAACTGTAGTGTGGTTCAACACTGGTTGCTGCTATCTAAGTTGAACAAATTTGCCAATTAAGCAAATCCGTTTGCCGTCCTCCCCAGGCTCTGGCTTATCAGGCTCATTTGAGTCTGTCCTGTCCCTGCCTTCTCATCAGCTTGTGCATCTCTCTATCTCTTCCCCCTGAAGGGGGGACGCAGGACCGACACGGAATGCAAATCGCACTCTGGGTTTGTACTCTTCCCTCAGCTAATACTGCAACAGAGTAAAGGAGCTGCAGTGGAAAAGAGAAATTAATCAAAGTAAAAAATATGAGACAGAAAAAGCTTTGAAAAAACAAGAAGATTGGTTTTATACAAGTATTCACTTTGCACAAAAGATAAAAACGGAGTTTAGCTAAATTATGTGGCAAAGTGCACGGGCGAGGTGAGGAAAATCTTTGATTAAGTCTTAAATGCTCCAGCTGTGATCAAAATTCTGTGATTAGTTACATCATAAAAGACAAAAACTGGAGCTGAAGAAATTCTACTGTGTGTTAATACGGCATTCACATTAGCAGCTAAAAGAAGTTAAAGATGAACTCACCACAAAAAACCTGCTTCCATCCACTAATCTTCACCGATTCAAGGCTCTACCTGTGCTCATAGACCTAGGGTTACACTGTGTAACCTATTGTCTGCAGCCTTTTGACATCAATGTGACAATTTGAGTCTGAACACGTACAGGAGTGGTTACCGTTACAGTAAACACGGAGGAAAGTAATTTATTTGTGTCAGAAATGACTTACGGTTAAAAGTACTTTATGGAGCCATAAGGTGCTTTGCATTTTAAAAACAGTAAAGGACATCAGAGAAAATGTACAATACTGAGGTTCGAGTTTCTTTTTTGTTTGATGAAAGTGTTGAAAGCGCTGTATTGGATTCAGCGTTTTTGATTTCCCCAGACAATCATTCTAAAGCCTGCATCCATACCCTTAACAAATGAGATGAGAGCACATAACAGAGAATTACACAGAATTTCTTTAGTAGAAATGTCCCCAGATAATAGAGACTATTTAAATCCATGGTAATATGCTGTGGCACGCTGTGGCATCACATCTCCATCCCTCCCTGCATGGACAATACAGCACCAAAAAAACTCTAGACTGTTTCATAAGCTACATTTCGAGGCAAATGTCACCTGTTGTCAGGTAAATTCTTATGAAATTAGAATTGCTCTGTATGCAACAGTAATAAACCAGCTGTCAGCGATAAATCCGTGTTGATTATCAGGTGAAATGAATGGAAATATTGATCATAAATAAAAATGCTGTGCCCAGACTCAGCTGAATGGTGAAGTCTGACACCTGTGGAGCAACATGTGCACGTTTATTGAACAGGATCAAATCTCAGCATGACTCTCATATCCACTTTCCAGCTGTCTCAGTAAATAAAAACTGCTGAAGCTACACGATAGCTGCCTCTCCTTTATGAAAAATACAAACTTCATGACCTCCGCCTCAGACATTTTTTAATAAATTCTCTGAGAGTCGTTCACGCCTTTACCTGGGTGACTCGTTAGGTCACATGAGAGTTGCTGAAGTCATTACAGTCGCACGGCAATCGTTTGAGAATGGTGAGTTTTTAAAATAAAGATGTTGGAGATGTGAGGACAGCATGTAAGTAGGTGATAAATGGTGCTACAGCTCATTTTTCAAAGATTTTTTTTTTTCTAAGCTTTTTTTACTAGGATGAGCTCCAAAGTGTCTTCACGCCTAAACAGCAAGTCCACTTGACCTAAAGGCTTTATGCTTTACATGGACACAACGTGGAAAATGTGACATAATTGCAGCCAAAACAGCTGGAGGTCACGTTTGAGGTCATGCGCCACTTGAAATGTGATGCGGGCAGCGACTGTGAGAAGTAAATGTGCATTCGTTAATGGTTGGCGAAGCAAAGAGGTGCAGGTGAAGAGGGAGAAAGCGAGAGAAAGGTAGAAAAACACAAAAATGGTAAACAGTTTTTACGAGCGACTGGCAGAGGAGGTGAAGAAGTACCAACAACGTACGATTCCTCCAAAAAGTATTAAAAAGACCAATTCCTTTGTTTTCTTTGTCTTTTTTCTTCTTTTCCTTCTTTCTTAGTGTAACATCACATCTTGCCCTGTTATTTAACTATTTCCCCCCACCGTAACATGCATTTGATATTTATCATTTGCAGTTACTCTGTTCACTCACTTGCTATGGCAATCAAAAAAAATGTAAAAAATTAAAAAAAAAAAAAGACCAATTCCTGCCTTCTGCATCTTTTTTGTCGTGCAGCCAATGACCTTTAACCTTCAGTACCACTACTAATGTTGTGAATTTAAGAAGATTGCCTATTTTTATACTTAATTGTGCTTAAGAGATTTTATTTTTCTATCAGCACGTTTTATTTGCCGCACGCCAAGAAGCCATATTTTCAGTAATGGATTATGTAGATTGTCATGCAAGTAACAGCATATTTCTCCTCTTCATTCAACCAAAACACAATTCTCACCATTTTTTTGCTGTTGTGACTGAGTCGGTAGCTACATCTGTTTTCCCTGCTTTGTCCATTGAAATGGTCATCATGCACGGCCATAATGAAAGTATCGTAATTATGGTCCATTTCAGAGCCATTCACATCTACATGGTGTCCATGCTAAACATGCTAAGGCCTTAAACTGCTGCTGCTGGACATCCAATGACCTCCTGGATGACTGAGAACCTTCAAAGACATTTCCATCGAATGGTTTGTCCGTAGCTGTAGGACAAAACCATTTAATGCAATGCAAACCAACACGATAGCCCTCCAATCAATCCTAAACTGTATAATATCCCAGTTTTATTGAGAATCTGATATTGATGTATTGATTCAACTTCAACTGTAGTATTGCTGTACTGGATTGCATTATATTGTATAATGTTCCTGTTATTTTGTCCACCCTTATCTACTATAATTAAGCAAAATATAGCTATCCTAGCATAACAATGATTTATTTTATCTATACTAGCTTTTGTGGTTAAAAAAAAAAAAAAAACTTTCTCTGTAATGAATGATTAATGGAAAATTGTTGAAAAAGGGAAAATAGCTGTATATGTATCTGGCTTATTATTTGATTTGTTTGATTGATTGATTGTTTGATTTTTTTTCTGGCTTATTATTTGGTTTGTAATTGAAAAAAAAGTGCTTTAATACATTGTAGCCTATCAGATTTTTTTTTTTTTTTTTTTNGGGGGGGCGTTCAGTTTTACCTGATTCTCTCAGTGGTGAGAAATTATCCGCTAAATGTTCAACTATATTTAATTTACACAACATAATACTTAGATCCTGGTACTTGTCAAGTCCAGTTTCAGAACACCTCTACAAATACACGCCCCATCTGAATACCTCTCAGGAGTGAAGAGGAACTGGGGGTTAATTTTCAGCTGAGTGAATTCTCCACATGCTATTACTCCATCTCTGCAGTTTCAACATGTCTGCTTCCTGCAGGAAAATGTTTTCATAGGAAATAACCAGCAGTGAATCCCTGGGTAAATTTATATCCTGTGACTTATTGCACTGAGAAGGAATAACGCAATTTCTGCTAGAAGTGATATGAGAAAACCTGCCATGCAGTTTGCAGTTTACTGATCTTAAACCAATGAACATGGACGTCAGAGTTTTTGTGGAAATTAGATGTGTGTAAAAAGAAACATTTATCCTGTAAATTCACTGTACGGTGCTATTGCTGACATCGTCTTCTCCCGGTGTAGCAGGCCAGATTAAGCCCCTGCTAGACTATACCCGGGTATAGTTTGGTCTAGGCCAAACTATACCCTGGAGTTTAAAATAGCCCAGGTTGGTTTATACCCGGGGTATAGTTTGACCTAGACCAGATTAAATTCTGGTCTAGGTCCAATCCAAATTTGGATTAGACCACTAGTCCAGATTATACCCCCCCCTTGTATTTTTCATAGATTAATCTGCATTTCAATGTCCAAAGTTTCTTTCCATCATAATTTAAAAAAATAACAGACTTTTTTTGATAAATTATAAGGTTGTGTGTCATCAGGGTTAGGGTTAGGGTTAGGGTTAGTGTGTGAAAGTCTGTGAAATAAAACCAAAAATTTATGTATCCTTGATTATTGTGTGTCAGTGTGGGGGTATAATCTGACTTTGGAGGTATGAAATAGCCTAGCCTAAATAACACCCCGGGGTATAAACTGGACTAGCCCAGAATATACCCAAGGTATAAAACAGGCTAGCCCACTTTAACCNCGGGGTATAAACTGGACTAGCCCAGAATATACCCAAGGTATAAAACAGGCTAGCCCACTTTAACCCCAGGGACAGCCTGGGCAGGGGGGACATCTTGGGTTAGACCAGCTTTATACCAACAATTGTGGAAACAATATCAAACCCATTTTATTCGTCTGAATTGGCATCGTCTTGGCTACATGCTGATGGTGGTTACGTGTTTCTAGACTTGTTTGTTAATGTACAATGACACCATAAATGACATCACTCTGTCTGAGCATATATAAATTATGTATTTATTTATTTTTTATTACTGTGTCATGCACATACAGTATTATGCCCAGTCCACAAGACACCACTTTCTCATCCATACCGGATCCAGTTTGGTTCAGGTTCCACAGATACAGTGATGCTAAACCTCATCAAACAAAACAAATGAGCAAATAAGGGTTTCCTATACATTGTGAAATCAAATCCATATCATAACATCACACATTAAAGAAACAAACCCTCTTTACCTTCTTTTCCAGGCTGTGGAGACAAAGTTTGCCAACTTAAAAACCTTAAAATTAAACAGTTTTTCATTGTTACTCCACCAAAATATTTCCAGATATTGGTCAAATATTTAATTAAATATGGGTCCTCTTAGATCCTCATAGTAATAATTTAATCCACCAGATCTGGATCAATATCTGGATCTGGGTCTGTTGACAGTCATATGATACACTGACATTGACATTAAGAGCTTTTTTTTTTTAGACCTTTAATTTGGTCTGAATCAGGGACTAAAACTGTTATTCAGTTAATCAGTCATTCAGTTAATCTAATCTAATCTAATCTAGGCTAGTCTAGTCCAGTCCAGTCCAATCCAGTCCAGTCCAGTCTTCCTGGATCCAAGTCCCTCTTATCTACAAAAATTCATCATAATCTTACTTTTAGTCTTACTTTTTGAGATTCCCTTAAAACAAAAAGACAAACATACTGGTGAAAATATAACCTTTTTGACAAAGATGATGCTGTTTGCAGCTTCATCACCTGAATATTCCATGATATGAGAGGGATAATTCACCGATTCATGTATGCACGTCATCGAAATCTGTGTGCTACTTGATATCCTGCTGACAGACTTAACCACATTTGATGTAACAACAAAGCAGGTTAGAGGAAAATGTCCTCCATGATATACAGTCTGAAAAATGTCCATGAATATCTTAGTATTTGGTATGTTCCCCCATTTAGCTTTAATGACAGCATCACTCCAGCTGCATGGACTCCACATGTTTGTAAAAACCTGATGAGCCAAGTTATCCAGNCATCACTCCAGCTGCATGGACTCCACATGTTTGTAAAAACCTGATGAGCCAAGTTATCCAGCATGATCTGATGATGTTCCAAAGAGCTTCTAGTGATGTCAGACTTTCTGCTTATTTCCACATTTCCATGGAAAACATCAAATTTTCTATGTGGCCTCAGACTTTCAGACCCCATAAAATTAAGATACAAAAATAAAAGCAATAAAAGACTGTAGCAGAGGACTGGACCTTCTTTGTAAAAAGGAAATTGTTAGTTTTATATGACTTCTCAATCAATTCTAAGACTCGGAGCAGCTTCTAAGCCTCGGCCTCCTGGCGATATTAGAGACACTTTGTTGTTGAACCTTCTAAAATGCTGCATGCAGTGCAAAAACTTTGTATCACGTCACCATGGTTTTAACTGACTTCATGTCTAATTGAGCTGCAGTATTTATAGAAAAGGTGGAAAGTCAACTTATTGAGGTAAAATCCGTTTATCTGTTAGGTGAACCTCCTGCTGCCACAATAGTGTATGGAAATATTCCTTAAAACAATGCAACGCAGCAGAAAATGACACCGTGGGAGACACAATGAAAGAGATAGTGGTGATAATTGGAACACCATGCAAGTGTGGTAATGTGATATTTATGGAACATAATCCTTATAAATGTATGAAAGCAGAAGTATAAGTGTAAGTGTTGATTTCCTCTATAATTGAATCAGTATTTCTGCAGTATTCTTCCAGCGTAAAGCACTGAAACTGTTCCTGTAATTGAGCGGATTGATGTTTGCAGCAGTGTGTGGAAGGGGTTGATTTGACATTGAAGATGGGAAATAGTGAAAAGCAAAAAAAAATAACGACAAGGATTGACAGAAAGACTGATGCGGCCCACCAGCACGGTTTCTCCAGAAAGCCGTGGAGCTAATGATGAAAAAAAAAGTTAAATTAAAGGCACATGATGAAAGACTTCTCAGGCTATCAAAAGGAGAAAAAAACACTTGTGACAACATGACTCCTGATTTATTGATTTCCCAGCTCAATTTTTTCATCCAGGGTGCTTTGAAAGAGCAAAGCAATCTCTGAATGTGTTGGCTGTTGTTATATTCCCTTGGCAAATGGACACTTTCGACAAACACACACTTGCACACACACAAATACAAGCCTGTGCACAAACACATAAAGCTCCCAGTGGGGTGGAGTTTTTAATCCTCAAATACACAGCCATAAATCAAACTCCACTCCCTGATGCCCCAGCTAGTCTCTCTCGATGAAAAGCTCAAGCCAGTGGCACATTAATAGCAATTTACAGGTCCAGTCAAGCGAAGAGAGGAGCATCAACACAGCGTCTTTTACTTTGTAATTCCTTATTACCTTCACTCGCTACATGGACGCTGAATTGCTAACAGTAGATGATGTGACCTACCTAATGCCTCAGTCCCTCTGACTCCGTGTTAGTCATGAATCACATTTTTTACCCCACAGTCTTGCAATCAAAGAACCGTATATACTCAAGTATAAGCTGTCCCCTGATTTTGACCTGCAAATTTAGATGTTTAACAAAACCCGCATATAAGCCGACCCCCTGATGTTGTTCCATCAATTTATTAGTTTAGCAAATTACCTGTTTTTCTGGGTATTGTCATAGTATTCCTCTGATTTTCTGAAAATAATCCACGTACCAGTAAACATGATATTTATTTCAGCAGCTGATCACTGTAACTGATGGATCACAGCTTACTGGCTGCCGCAAAATGTGCTGAATAAGATGTTTATAGTCAGGAAATATCTTATTCTAAGGTATTATTTAAACTATTTTACATGGGTAGTGGTAATGGATAGTATTTCTACCTCTGGAATTTCCTTCTCTGGGATCTGATTTGAGTTAGTTGTGTATAATCGACCCCCTGATTTGCGTTGTGAAATTTGGTATTTAAAAAAAAAAAAAAACTCAGCTTATACTCAAGTATATATGGTAATAAATAATGTCACGGTGCAAAAAAAAAAAAAGACATTTGGTTATTTTCAGCGAATGCTCTCTGATGTGGTAATTGCATCCATTTCAGGTGTGAGTCCCTAATATCTTTAACGCCTCCGTACATTCATGTATGCATTAGATCTGTTGTCATTGAGGTAATCTTGCATATTTTTTCCCTGCTTTCAGGTGGAGTGGCTGAAGAATGAAGAGCCTCTGATCTCTGATGGTGCCATTTATTCCAGATCTGACCATAATCTCATCATCTCAGAGGCTCGGATCTCTGACTCGGGAAATTATACTTGCATTGCGAGCAACATTGTTGCCAAGAGACGCAGCGCCACAGCAACGGTTGTAGTCTATGGTGAGTTATTATGTTCCAGAGATGCTTTTTCTTACTTTGAAAAAGAACAGGTCTCGAAGATTGGATTCTTCCTTGGCCAACAAAAGCAGTAGATTTATTTTCTTTTCCACACGTTCTCTGCTGTATTATTCTTATCAAATAATACAAGTGAGTCACCCTTGCATTAAAACGTGATCTCTGTATCCATATACATTATGTACAGAATGACATCCCATGTCGTAACTTATGTTTACACTTTGCATTAAATCTGCTGCATAGTGATCAGATATAGTAGGCGGCTTGTTACGCTGTAAAACCCTGTGTTTTCCTCATCCATTTTTTTAAAGGACCATACCATCCATTTTGCATGTTTGAGCCTAATATATTCAATTTTCATACATGTAACGTTACTGACAATCATTTCCCAAAGCATACTACTGGAACGGTGAATTAAAAATGTTTTTCCTACCTTCCAGACCTCCATTGGTTTCAGTTCATTCTGCTATTAAAATCAACTTGTTGATACTTTAAACGTTCTTGGGATAGGTAATCCATCATCACCAACAAGACGTGTATTCAGGTTTTTTTTCAAAGTTTTGTAATTTTAACATTAAAGTGTAATAAAAAGCACAGAATGAATGTATGTCTCCACCAGGGAATATAGTCCCAAAAGAAGACCTGCGTTTATCAAAAAATTTTAATGACCGTGACTTTATGAGACTACGTAACTATTAGCAGGAGAAACATGGATTTTTAAGCTTGAATATTTGATTTTGAAAGATTAAGATGTTTTGCAAAATATCAGGAAAGCTGAAATATGGTTTTATCCTTTGGGAAAAGATTGTCAGTAATGTAACATGTATGAAAATTAAATATATTAGGCTCAAACATGCAAAATGGGTGGTCTGGTCCTTTAAAATATCTAATAACATTCAGCATGGGCTGTTGTTGTTTCCAGCTGCAGGTATCCATTTACAGCCAGTCACAACTCCCATTCAAAATAACCTTATTGAGTACAGATTATATTTACTTGCTAACACATCTGTATTTTGTCTAGCAGGTCAGATAGCATTTCATACCCAATATATGATTTATACCTTGCAGTAGTTGCATGAATAATGTATCTGGTTACAGATTGCTTTTAAATGCAAGTTGTTGTCACAAGGAGCTTCAGGATAAGGACTCAAATGAGCCTGATGAGCAGACCGAACAGGCAGGTAAACAGGTAAACATATCCAAAAAAAGGCCAGAGGCAGGTAATTAAGAAACCGGAGAACAGGCCGAGGTCAGGATTAACAACCAGGTAACAGGCTTAAAGCTAACAGGAAAATGGCTGAATGCTGGATTAATCCTTTCAAGATGATCTGGCAGGCAACAGAACACTGACTGGTGTATACAGACAGGTAGTGATGAGGGGACTGGGAACAGGTGAGGTGGTCAGGTGACTGTGATAAGGAGGGAAACTCAAGGGTGATGGCTGGTGGATAAGAAGTGAGCTGCAAACAAAACGGTATAAATGGAGCCAAAGTCACAATGTCTGATATTTTCTCCCTCTGATCTCCTGCCTCATCCATAAAGTGCGTCTAAAGCTGTTTTCTGACGTATATAAACCAAACGGAGCTGTTAATTTGTCCTCTTTGGTCTTTCGGTTTGCAGCATAAAATATAACTCCAACAACTTTGCTTGTATCTCAATCTCAGTTTCTTCATTTTCACTACAAAAGCACCATCAAATCACTATAAAATTCCCTAATGTCATTAATACAAAAAGCACTGCTGAACCACAGTCCGTGTCCTTTTTATTCACATTAGAGTCTAATAAGCAGTTAATGTGCGAGTGCTCCCTTGTCTAAAAACAAGGAGAGTCAGGCACAATATTTACAACAGCTCAATTATTAATGATGGAAAGGCCGTGACGTGGGCTGTCACAACTCGCCGCTTTCATCCGCCAGCATTAAGCACCTTTTATGGAACGCTTTGTATCGCTGCAGGCCAGCAGATAGTGTTACCGGCATTTTTATAGCCCTGTAGAGACAAAGCAAAGGAAGAGAAATTATAATGTCATCCTAACAACGCCGCCTTTCACTCACTTCCACTTTCACTGACCTCGCATTCTGTTTGATTTTCAGAGACGGTGTAGGAATTCATTAGATTTCTTTCTGGCATTGTGTTGTTGAGGCCCATTAATTATCAGTTTCCATAATGCTAATGAGGTCTCTGACAGGCTCCATGATCCCTGCAGCTTCAGATGATGTGAATGTTGAAATTGTAGTAGTTCTTCCTCTCTTATCACGGCAAATGAGGTGATTTGTCAATCATTCAGTGTCATTTCAGGTCACAGATATGTAGTAGGGAAGATGAAGATGAAGGGAAAACAATACTGATCATTTCTTAAAGCTCCATACTGGTGATTTCGCATGTTTTAGTCCAATAAATACAACCCAACACATTAAATTACTACCAACCATTTTCCAAAACACATTACTGGAGCAGTAAATATTACAGTTACTTTTCCTACCTTCCAGACTGCCATTGGCTTCAATTCATTCCAGTAAGCTATAAAAAAAAAGCAACTAAGACAGACTTGAAATGTGCTTGAGATAAGAAATCCATCACAAAACGTCCATTAATTTTTTTTGTCAAAGATGATTAAGTTAAGTGATCCAACACTGAGCTACACAGGAGAAAATGTCGGCCTTCGCCAGGGAATGTAGCTGCAGGAGAAGACAACTTTTACCAAGGAATTACAATCGTGCAGAAGTGCTAGCGGTCAAAACATTGAATTTTAGGGTCGCTATATCACCTGAACATTTGATTTTCAAAGATTAGGGTATTTGGCAAAGGTGAAAACTGAAGTGTGGTTTTATGTTTTGGAAGTAAAGTAACATGTATGCGGGTTGCATATATTGGGCTTAAACATGCAAAATCACCAACATGGTCCTTTAAATGAGATAGCTGTACTTTGTTCCTGGTCATGCTTTAATTATCATCTATAAAGAAAGTCTGGTGCTTTTTGTTCGGCTCCTCTTCTCTCTCACAGTCTCTTTCCATCTTTTCCACAGTAAATGGAGGCTGGTCATCGTGGACTGACTGGTCGCCCTGTAACGTCCGTTGTGGCCGCGGCGTGCAGAAACGCTCTCGCACCTGTACGAACCCGGCTCCTCTCAACGGAGGAGCATTCTGTGAGGGCATGTCAGTGCAGAAGAGCACCTGCAACACACTCTGTCCAGGTAAGCACAGAAACACAGCGTGCATCATACGCCTTGTTATTTTATCCCAGGACTTTGTGTTGAACATTGTCAAAATTGCAAAACGTGAGGTTCACGTCCAAATGCATTGAATAAATCAAATCTGTAGATCCCGAAATCGGCTGAAAACTTCTTTTATTTTCATTGTTTAATTTAGGAAAAAGCTTACGAGGCTTTTGTTTGGCCAGAATCCGCCATGTTGCTGCTGGCCAATCAGAACAGAGCAAGTTTTTGTTCGGGAGACTTAAAGAGACAGTACCTAAAATGGCTTGTTTTCACTGAGTGTTTTCAGTGGTGCTGTAGCAGAGGTGACTAGAGATGGGTTTTGCACATTAAAGCTATGCAAAGGTGAATGAAAATACACAAAAATCTGTTTGTGTCCCCTTTAAAGGACCATAACAACATTTTTGCATGTCGTAGCTCTTTTACTATTTTAATCTTACCCCTTTTTAAAATGTGCTGTATTGTTTTAAGTTTTTCAACTAGTACTTTTCCACCTTTCAGGCAGGGATTTGAAGCTTACTCGAGTAACATAAACCATCATAATGACCACGGTGTTACACAAACACTGTGTAGTAATGAAGTTGTTACTGCAGACACATTTGAAGGGTTAGATTAAAAGCTTGCAGTTGAAAGCTGGAGACATTTTGAAACCTTTTATTGTGGTACATTCAAGGACCCCGTGACATTTGAGATTTCAAAAATAATTGCTAGAAGGCATTGCATTCAGCTTTGTTGTCAAAAAAATCAAACCCGGAAAAATGCCATTGAGAAAACATGGATGTTATGAAAACAACAGTGTGAGGTCAGTCATTTCATGCATTAAAAATGATGTTGTTTGGCGGCCAACCCTGAAACTTTAAGCATCAGTACATCCTTGCGTACGCCTACAGTTTCTGCTTAAAATCGGTCTTTCCAGGCAACAATAATGTAACTTTGACAAAAAGTAAAGAAATGAAAGATGAAATGCTCACGGTGGTTGATTATCTACATGAAAGAAGCTTAAAGGTTCTGCAGGTTGATTTTTATACCTGAAATGAATAGAAATCAGCCTAAATGCTTCTGGTAAGCTTTGGGGAAAAAATTGGAGTTAATCTTCTTTCCTCCAATCCTAAATGGAGTGCCCAACCTTACTGCTGGTACTGACAGGGATTTGAATGTAAAATCTAATACACTGGGACTTAGAGAGACAGCAAATGAAGGGAAAATAAATAGGAAAGTCTGAATGGGAGAGAAACAAATTGTAGAAGCTTAGATTATGAGAGAAAGAGAAAAGCAGCAGTGCAACTTATCAAAAGTTTCACATAATCTGCATCGTCCACGTGTTTTTTGTAGAAAAGCCCAAATTTGTGATTTGAAAGAGAAATGCTCATCGGATTGAAGGAAAAAAGTTATCAGAGGAAAGCAGTGCACTCTTACAAAATACTATCTCCTTTTTGCCAACAGCGTCATTTTTCGAAGGATTTTTTCCGCTGAACACAAACATAGAACACATGTGTTCAGATTAGAAACAGGAAACTTTCAGAAGTGATGGAATATGACGTGAGCGTAACAGCTTTGTGTTCCAAATCAGAAATTTGGCACTCTGAAGAAAATGTGTGAGCATGTAGCGTGTCAACAAATTGAGCTTTGTTGTAACGATGTACTCCTACGGAGTCGCTTAGAGGTCATGTGTGGAAAAAAAAAAATAAAGTGGGTAAAAAAAAAAAAAAAAAAAAAAANGGTTTTTTTTTTTCCTTTCTGTTTTTTTTTTCTCTTCTGAAACGTACTAAAAATAGGTCAAAGCTACAGCGCATGCAACAGAGCTGTTTTGCTGCTGTTTGAGGAACAATTTCCAATTAGGTCAATGTTAATGCTAACTAGCTGCTAACGTGTTTGTGACTGTACCCGCTACAAGTTCCGATGAAAAAACAAGTCAGTGAATAAAGTCAATTAACTCACTACTACTTTTGACAATGTTCTAGTGTTTGGCAGTTCCAACAGTGCATTTTTGTGCATTTATAATGGTTAATTCTTTTACGAGAGTTGACTTAACTCAAACAGTAGCAAGACAGCTCCGTTGCATGCGCTGTAGCTTTGACCTATGTTTAGTACAGAAAGCGAAAATAAAAAACATGGAGGAAAAAAACGAGGAAAAACAAAGAGAATAAAAGGTTTTTTTTTTAACCTCCAACTAATTTTTTTCTTCCATGTCCCCTTAGGAGCATCGTCTTTTTAGTTGGTTTTTTTTGTTTTTTTTTTACCCACTTTATTTTTTTTTCACACATGACCCCAAAGGGTCTCCATACACTCCACTTATACATTATATGCAACTTTTTTGTATGTTTGTGTTTGATTTTAGTGGATGGCAGCTGGGGCGAGTGGAGCGAGTGGGCGGTGTGTAACGAAGAGTGTGAGAGGCAGCGCGGCAGGGAGTGCACGGCCCCGGAGCNCGAGTGGGCGGTGTGTAACGAAGAGTGTGAGAGGCAGCGCGGCAGGGAGTGCACGGCCCCGGAGCCCAAACATGGCGGACGGCTGTGTGACGGGGCGGCGCTGGCTACAGAAAACTGCACAGGCGGCTTGTGCACGCAGAGTGAGCAACATCAGCAACTCTCTGAGAAAACACACACACCACAGCATCATTACTGTCAGCGTGCTGCATTCAGGGACATCGCTCATTATAGATTGACTGTTCGTGATCATGATCATCATTATAAACATCCTCATTACCCTCATCCATCTTCATTATTCACACATGCTCATACACAGACGTGAGTGTATACACAAATACCCTCTAAACAACTAGTCATACTCCAAAACGTACATTAATTCAAAAACTCTCATATTTTTGTGTCCTTGAAGATCGAAAGCTGCTCCATGACGTCAAACCACAGGGTGAGTTTCTCTTTTCTTTCTCCTCTCCAAGCATCTTATTAATAAAGATATCAAGTTCTATTACTTTGGCCTAAAGGAATACTTATTTCTGATTGGCCAAAGGGCAGCCATTATTGTCTGATAACTGCACAGCTCATACTTAAGAGCTAAATTATGACTTATTCCCGTGAGGATGCTCATTTCAGCTTTATCTGGCCTACAGCTTCTCCTGTTTAGCAGTCGAGCAATATTTTAAAAAAAGATATTACAACAAAATACAGCCTCTTTCAGACATCCCATTCTGTTAATTTGCCTGAAATTTAACACTTCGTCCTCATGTTTGCAAAGGATCCCAAGTCACTTTTCTGCAAAAGTAGCTGGTAATTTTACTGGATAGAACCGAGTAGCATTTCCTTAACACTTCCTTTACAACAAGTGTGTGAATAAAATGCAGATTGCCAGCAGAGGCACAAACAACATTATTTTGCTGACGTTAGACATTTTTGTGTGTGGCGTGTGCAGACCAATCACGTGAGACTGTGAAGTGGCACTTTTCACACAGCTTTTACCAACGATAAGATGGCTGGAAATTGTTCTGATGTAGGAATTAGAGATCTGCTCTCCGTCTGTACCAAAGACGAGATAAGCAGAAAGCTGAGTGAGAGACTCTGATGTGAAACCGACTCTCACTCGCATGTTGCTCATCATGTTGCTGTAATCAATCATCTTCTGTCATACATAATTTCCTGCATTACTCAGCCTTATCTGACAGATGCCAAATATCGCACGAGATTAGCACCTCTATCCGTAAAGGTGCTACATGTTTCATCAGAGCCTTTGTGGCTTTAACAGCACAGACAGGTGCTGCCAGCAATTTAACAGACTTAAAAAGGGTTTAAAGGACCATACCATCCATTTTGCATGTTTGAGACTAATATATTCAATTTTCATACATGTAACACTACTGACAATCATTGGACGGGGAATTAAAAATGTTTTTCCTACCTTCCAGACCACCATTGGTTTAAGTTCATTCTGGTGTTTGGAATATTTGAAACCTTACTTGAAATACTTGAAACTTGATACTTGAAACACTCCTGGGATACGCAGTCCATATCGCGAACAAGACATGTATTCAGGTTTTGTTTTTTTTTTCAAAGTTTTGTAATTTTAGCGTTTAAGCGCAATAAAAAGCGTGGAGTGAATGTATG
>VXCM01006820.1:18106-43231 GCA_014773175.1 Lucifuga dentata | reverse complement strand
GTTCTAGTGCACTGTTTTTTACGTGTCCTTGAATGACAATAAAGTTATCTATCTATCTATCTATCTCATTCATACCTTGTTTATACCCATTCATGCCTCATTCAAACCTCATTCATACCCATTCATACCTCATTCATCCTCCTTCATACCTTGTTAAGCAGCCACAGTGTACGTGAGGCTGAGCTGTTGGAAGAGGTCATGTGACTGTTGATTGTTCCATCATGGATGATTTATGGGCCATTCATGCAACATTCATGCCTCATTAATACCTCATTCATACCTCATTCATGCCTCATTTATACCCATTCATACCTCATTCATACCCATTCATACCTCATTCATGCCGCATTCATACCTCATTCATGCCATTTATACCCATTCATACCTTATTCATACCTCATTCATACCCATTCATACCTCATTCAGCCTTATTCATACCCATTCATATCTCATTCATGCCTCATTCATACCTTGTTTACACCCATTCATACCTCATTCATATCCATTCATACCTCATTCATACTCATTCATATCTCATTCATCCTTCTTCATACTTCGTTAAGCAGCCACAGTGTACGTGAGGCTGAGCTGTTGGAAGAGGTCATGTGACCGTTGATTGTTCCATCATGGATGATTTATGGGCCTGATGGATGCAGCATCTGTTCATGTTGGCAGACATGAAGAATAGTCACTTCCCTACAGGAAAACCTTTGATCTTTCAGCTCATTGGAAGATTCTTTTCCAGCTGGAGTATGAGGAGCTGATGGCGCCACACATTACCAAATGTTTTGTTATGTCCTTTTTTCTTTCATTTTCATTTGAATCTGCTTCTGATTATGTAATTTTTCCCATTGCCTTAACCCAGGAAGGATCTGAGGTTTTTGTCCTCACATTACCTCAGAGCTCTAAACTTTCTGATCAGTCTCCTAAACTAGAAGATCCTAAATCTGAGGTTTGTACAGGAAAATGTTACTGTAAAGTTGGCTGTTCAGCAATGCGACGGCTTTAACTGAGGTTTTACTGCATGTGGTTGGAAGAAATGTGATGAAAAGTATATTTGTCTCATTCTTAGTCTGTTATTCTGTCTTATTCTTAGTCTTAGTCCATCTCTCCTGTGACTTCCTGTGTCCTGTTAGCATGAAAGTAGAAGAACATAACACGCTGCCTCCACCTTAAAAACAAAACACAAAAAAAAAAAACCCCACAAAACAAAAAAACAGCAGAGATATTAATTCGCATTAAAGCTAAAGGAGGTCTTTTGGCCTGTGAGTATTTTATTTAAAAAGAAATAGCACACTTTACATCTGTTTATTTTGTATTTATTTATTAAAGACAGATACTGCATTATTTTGGTTTCTAAGGACAGGAACAGTGAAGTTTTTCTACATTATTAGTATAATCAGATTTTATTTACAGGAACAAAAAAAATGTTCATGCTGACAGCTGTGACATCCCTTCTGGAGATTAGGATGAAATTTAAAAGAAGAAACTGCATTTAACTGAGATGTAGAAATCTCTGTAGGGCAGCACTGCTTTGTTTTGCGTCATGTCATATTTATGTATGTTTACGTAGTCTCATGACCAAACTCAGTACAACAATGTGTGAACTCTCCTGTCTGCTAAAGCAAAACATACATATCAATAGCAAAAGCAAAAATTATAAATGAAGTCTTCATTTTAGTGTAAATCTGATCCTCCAATCATTCAAAACCTGATTCTTAAATTCCCTCGTGTCACACAGTATTAGATCGTGACATCCTGTGATTGGATTAATATAGGTGTGAGTGAATTAAAATAAAGTGTCATAACTGTGAAACACAGTCAGTACGTTTACATGCATGCCGTACTGCTTCTGTACCGCAATTAAAGCAGTAAAAGTAAGATGAAGGCATGGAGAATAAATTGGATTTGTTGGTTTGCTGGCATGTTGTGTAATCAAAGTTTGACCAGGTGAGGAAACACATGGGGTGTTTTACACTAATTATAACGTTTACATGACTGAATAAATTGATTTACAATAATTTACATAATCTAAGTCCATTACTCAGAGTAAGATTACTCTGATTTATGTTGATTTCAATCTAATTATGATGTTTAAAAAAATGCTATTTATTTTCTTAACGGACCATACTGGTGATTTTGCAAGTTTGAGCCCAACAAATACACCCCACATATATGCAATATCTACAAAAGTATATGGACGCCTCCTAATTGTTGAGTTCAGGTGTTTCATTGTTAACAGGTGCATCAAATCAAGCACATAGTCATGTAATCTCCATAGACAAACACTGGCAGTAGTACAGTCATACTGAAGTTAAATTTGGTGCCATCATAGGACACCATCTTTATCACGAGCCAGTTGATGAAATTTCTGCTCTGCTCACCTGTAAGTGCTGTTATTGTGAAGTGAACCAACAAGAACTCAGCATGAAGCGGTAGAACATGTAAACTCACAGAACGCCTCAGAGCGCTGAAGCGTGTAGCATGTGAAAATGGCCAATTCTCTGTTGCATCATTACGGAGTTCAAACTGTCTCTGGAATCAACATCAGCACAAGAACTTTGCGTCAGAGCTTCATGAGATGAGTTTCCATGGCCGAACAGCAGCACAT
Source organism: Lucifuga dentata (assembly GCA_014773175.1). NCBI lineage: Eukaryota > Metazoa > Chordata > Actinopteri > Ophidiiformes > Bythitidae > Lucifuga > Lucifuga dentata. Next base: position 40,620 of record VXCM01006820.1, on the reverse strand, counting down.
GAGCCTAAGATCACTATGAGCAACGCCAACGTGGGCTGGAGCAGTGTAAAGCACGCCGCCACGGGACTCTGGAGTCATGGAAACGTCCTCTAGAGCAATAAATCAGCTTGTATATCTGCAGTCTGATGGAGGAATCTGGGTTTGGTGGATGCCAGGAGAACACCGCCTACCAGAATGCATAGTGCTACTGTAACGTTTGGTGGAGGGATGATGGTCTGGGGCTGTTTTTCAAGGTTTAGCTCCGCCCCTTAGTTCCAGTGAAGGTTAATCTTAATGCTACAACTAACAAAGACATTTTACACTGTGTGTGTGTGTGTGTGTGTGTGTGTCTGTGTGTGTGTGTGTGAAGNAAGACATTTTACACTGTGTGTGTGTGTGTGTGTGTGTGTGTCTGTGTGTGTGTGTGTGAAGGCTGTTTCCTGTTCCATCATGACTGTCATCTGTGCTCAGAGTGAGTCCATAAAGACTCAGTTTGATGAGTTTGGTGTGGAGGAACTCAAGTGACCTGCCCAGAGTCCCGACCTGAACGCCACTGAACACCTTTGCCCCACACCACTAGCACTTTTTACGGTGAAATTTCATTGCAAAATCAATTAATTTCAATAATTTATGTGAATACTGGATTCGCTCACAGTGGTGAACTAAATTCATGTGACGGCTAAATTAATTTGCCCGCTGGCAAAATAAAAACTCTGTGCGATGCTTTTGCATAGATTTCAACTTTGTTAAACTTCGACACGCAAATTTGTGCTTCCAATCCATCTTGATACTGCTGACCTCTGACGGAACGTAGAGAACTGTAGTCCAAAATGGAGGAAGAATCATATTAGCTGTTGTCAATTTGGACAATCTTGCTCTGCCAGAGTTTAAACTGCTCCACAAAAAAGATGCAGTATGTTTACAGTGAGTTATAAGACAGGAGTGGATAGTAAAAATGAATGACTGTCAATTTATTGTCCGGTTAGCAACTGATCTAGCCAGCTTTCTTATAGTTAGCTAACCGGAGAGCTAGCTGTGGCATGTCACCAGCACCAGCATATTCCTAAACCCTGGGCATATTAATGCCCAGGGTTTAGGAATGGGATGTCCAGCAAGCTTATATAGGTGTGATGGTCAGGTGTTCACATACTTTTGTAGATATAGCATATGTCACGTTGCTGCCAACCAATTTCCAAAACATAAAACCTTATTTTAGTTTTTGTGTTATTTTTCCAAATCCCCGAATCTTTCAAAATCAAATGTGCAGGTGATACATCCACCTTAAAATGAATTGTTTCGCTTGCTGACACCGATGCACGATTGTAGAAGGGACGACCGTTTCAATTTCTCTGGTAAAGAGCGCTGTTTCTGATGTCGTTACTATGACGACATCCAGCATCAGAGGAAGTTAATGAGGGTTTTTGGGGATAAGAAGTCTCTTTGTTTTTGGTGGATCTGAGGGTGGGGAGCGTTTGGTCACTTGGTTTTCTGGGGTTTTAAGACGACGCTGGAGGAGGAGCGTACGCAGGAGAAGGCCGTTGGCGAGATCTTCTGAGGGTCGATGAAGTTGTTCTCCAGCCTCAGTGTCACCAGCGTTGAATCTCCGCTGTGGTTTGGGTCACAGATGCCGTCGTCAGGAATACTCCTGGAAGACAGAATCAGGATGTGCTCACATACGTGCACATTTTAAAGCTTCATTCTTACCTCACAGGTGTGTTTTATAGTAATGATGGTGGGGTAGAAGCCTGAACTGTGTAATATGAGAGAAGTGAGGAGTACAACATTTTAGGAAATATTATGATATATTATTAGGATATACTGTATTATTATTATGTTTAGCTTAAGAAATGGTATGACAGTGGTATTTTTTTTATTTATTAATGGGTTCTTATTTATGCTATGATACTGGAAGTCTTAATCCCAAATATATAAAGCATATGATTGATCTCAGATTAGAAAATGAATCTACAGAGATGGCATGATGAATTATATAGTAACCCTTTGTGTGATACTTCTAGATTGTTTAAAGTTGATTTTGGTTTTGAGAGAGATCTTACTGTGTTGAACCCAGTTGAAAGAATTTATATGTCCAGATATTGGTGTGAGAGTCATAATTTACCTGTTTCAGAATGCAGATATGTGCACAATAATATACTTAAACCATGTACCTTTTGTTTGACTGGTGACCAAGGAGATGAGTTTCATTATCTGCTTATTTGTTCTTTTTTTTAACGAAGGTAGAAACAAATTTATTGTGGATTGTACTGTGGATTATGTATCTTTGTGAAAGCCCAACTAGGGACAAGCTTTGCAAATTAGCCCTGGCTAAAAATGCTATGATGCAGCATACGTTTTTCTGTGAATGACCTGTCTCTGCATCAGTCCCTACTAAATAAACATTAAAAAAAATTAAAAGATATTATAGAGTTAATCATACTGGTTACAGATTTAAGAAACTGATGGCCTCAAGTAATGTTAAAGTTTGTTTAATCTGGTTAAAATACTGTGTAGTTTTTTTGATTTCTAATTAATATTTGACTTTTAAGTATGTGCAGAGTTTTGGTCTGTATGTTATATCTGTATGCTGATTGTTTGCTTGTTTGTTTGTTATTTTTGTTCCTTATACCCCTGATGAGTGGTCCATAGGAAAATAAATAAGACAATAATAAGAGAATAAAGACAATAAAGGATAAGGAATGTTATAAAATCTGCTCTGACCAATGAGTGTCATTGAAGGTGGCCTAATACCGATGCATTGATATTGTAATATCAGGGAAGTTTACTCAGCTTTGTAAATTGGTCGTTGTTGGCAATGGCAGCATGGTACCTGATCCTGTTGTTGTTGAGTCTGAGGAAGTGCAGGTTGGTCATCTCGTTGATGCCAGAGGGCACGATGACCAGCTGGTTGTGGTCCATGCACAGCTCCACCATGGACTGGTACGATCCAAAGAATGACTCGGGTTCAATTCCCTCCCCGTCCAATTTGTTATAGGACAGGTACAGGTACTCTAAGCCAGGCTCCATGTGGGCAAACACATAACCTAAGTGTTAAGAGGAACCAATATATTTATAGATGGTACATATGTATTATTTACAACACAAAATGAGGTTTGGATTTTGTAGTTACATTAACAAAGCTAACGGTGAGCAGTGAAAATATACGCAAAATGCAGCATGAAGACATTCAAAAACTGTCCACCAAACATTAGCCAACTTAAATCTGATGCTTACATATGTTGTAAATGATCAGACCCTCCGCCCGATGAGCTTATAAACCATTATGTGATTACATGATGCCTATTTAATTTTTTTTTTTTTTTGTCTAAGTTACTTCATTTAACAATCTGGAGCTGCGCTGAAGAAAATGTATGTCTTTGCTTGGAAATATAGTCCCAGGAGAAGACGACTTTCTGAGTAATTAAAATGACCAAGCCTTCTACAATCATGCATATGTGTCAGCAGGTGAAACATTGAATTTTAAGGTGTGTATCACCTGAACATTTGATTTTGAAAGATTGGGAGATTTGGCAAAATAACACAAAAGCGAATATACAGTTTTATGTTTTGGAAAATGATTGGCAGTATAACGTGTGTGGATAATATGTATTAGGCTCAAACAGGTAAAATCACTGGTATGCTCCTTTAAGCCATAGTGTGCTTTATCTGAGCCAGCCTGTCTGACTTGATCAGAGAACTTGTCAGGAGGAAACAGTGTTTATACCTTTACAGAATGTCCACAGTGGATGATGGGGTGAAAGGTCACCATGATAGAGAGTGGATGGGTTGGCGTATGTGTGTGTATGCATGTGTGTATGCGTGCATGTCTTTGTTTTTCTAATCTCAATGTGACTAATCATATAAATGGGGAAAAACGACAAACTCTTTCACGTTAGGAGAGGGGAGGGGTTATGAACAGAAACTCTGAGTCTTATTTGACGGGTGGAGAGAGAGTTTCTGCTGTCTTTCTGTTCTCTGAGCGGCATGTCAGAGGAAACATATCCCAAACATACCAGAAATGTTTGAGGATGTCTTCCAGGTGTCCTGTCCATCAATCAGCACGTCAGGTAAAACCCTCCTGCTGCTCTTATCCTGTCTAACAAACACCTTCCACCTACCTGGTATCCTCTCTATGTTGTTTCCTACCAGCACCAGGTGAACCAGGGATCTGGGCAGGTATGAGGGAACCAGGTAAAGGTCATTGTGGGAAAGGTCAATTGATTCCAAATTCCTAAAGTGAAAGAGAAAGAGAATGAAAGGAAATCAAAAGAGACAATTAATTGATCACTTAAAAAAAAAAAAAAATGTAAATTAAAACTCAGTTTTGAGCATTAACTATCAGGACAGGAAGGTGGTGTTATTTTATTGATCCATGATGATGGGTTAATAGTAGGGATGTTAATGATTGACTATCAATAAAATGCCTTTCAGACTTTAATAAGTTAAAATATATAAACAATACAGAACTGTCTACAGAACTTGTGTGTTATTTTTCTCTAGCTTGCTATGCTGGTTTGATTATTAATCTGTGGCCTCATTTACACCAAAACATGATCTGTGATCATCCAGTCACGGAAAACACACGTCAGTGCAAAATGTGTTGCAAAGAACATAATATTTCTTCTCTCTTGTGACCTGCTGAGCCATGTACGGATGTGGTCTGACTCACTTACAGCATTTCCACCAATGCAGACCAGGTTCTGTTGTGTTTGTTGAAGATAATTTAGAAAGGTTCTTAACATTTTGACAAAAAATAAATCAATTTTAAAAACTTGGTTTGGAACCAGAAAATAGCAGGATCTGTGATGTCACAAATGGATGTGTAATATTCTACATCCATGAAAGTGAAAACAAAGAAGTGTGTGTGTGTGTGTGTGTGTGTGTGTGTGTGTAGTTGCTCATGTAACTCTGTTGGACTGAATAAGTACTTTTAATAAGATGATAAAAGCTGCAGGTAAACAGATAGGCAGATATTTGGAGTATTTCGAATAATGGATGGTAAATATTTTGAGTAATGGATGGTAGATATTTTGAGTAATGGATGGTAGATATTTGGAGTAATGGATGGTAAATATTTTGAGTAATGGATGGTAGATATTTTGAGTAATGGATGGTAGGTATTTTGAGTAATGGATGGTAGATATTTGGAGTAACGGATGGTAGATATTTGGAGTAATGATAGCATATATTGGGCTGTGATCAGACCTGTGGTTGATCCAGGCCATTGGTGCGATCCTGGTCTCATCCAGCCTGTTGTGTCTGAGAGAAACCACGTTTAGACTACGGGTCTGATTGAAAGCCATCTCTGAGATTTCTTCTATCAGGTTGTTCTCCAGATAAAGTTCCTGGAACACAAAGACCAGAAACAGAATGGTTTTGAGTCATAATGACAGACACTTTTCTTCAAACATGCACCCTGCCAGAACTTTGTCAGCTCCAGGAGTTCTGTTATAAAGATAACCTCTGACCTGCCTATGGAGGTGGAAAATATGGAGCGCAAGGTTGAGCACACACACACACACACACACACACACACACACACACACTCATGTTTATCTGTGAGTACAGTTTACTCCTCTCAAACTCATAATGCTCTAATTTCATTACATTTATTCCCTGATGTGTAGAAACATGTAGTGAGGACGAGCTGTTTGTGCTGCAGGTAGAAAGGAGACGGTTCTCTACCTGCATCTCATCTATCCTTTCTGCTCAGGTTAATTATGCTCAGGTCTTACAGAATTCTAATTTAATTAACTTCCTTACAATTGAATCTGGGAGAAATGGAGAGAGAGAGAGAGAGAGAGAGAGAGAGAGAGAGAGAGAGAGAGAGATACACAGAGAATACCCACTTCCTGGTGTGAGTATTCTGAAAGGGTAGTAAAGCAGGTTCCTGACAGTAGGTTCATGACAGATGAAGCTACTGCGATCTTAATCCTCTTGTTTCTGTTAAACAGGATATAGTTATTGCTGACTACAGGCTCAGATGTGTAACCAGCTGCAACAAGCAAACTTTTGCTCAGCTTTTACCTGTGCTTTATTTCTGGATTACTAACCAAAAGTGTAACAAATGGAAACTGAGAATAAAAATGTAGAAATTTGAGTCTTATTTCTACAAACCACTTTCTGTGTCAGAAAACACTTCGACATTCATCAGGTTGTGATTTTTTTTTCGTCCAGTTTTTGTTTCAGAATTGTAAATCGTAAAACCCTTTTGAACCTGTTGAAACACAATATGAACCAGCGTTAATACAACAGTAAAGTCTGGCCTCCTCAGATTGGTTTGATTGTACACTGGTGGGTTACAGTCTGAGGTCATGAGTATGAATACAGGTAGAGTTTGATGGACAGGTGCATAAAGGAAGTCATACCAGTAGTGTAGTGGGAAGGCCCTGTGGTATGGTGCGAAAGTGGTTTCTGCCCAGTCTGAGGTAGCAGAGCTGGCTGAGGGGGGCGAAGGCCAGCGGATCTACATTGGCTTCACTCAGCAGATTCCCTTCCAACTCCAGAATCACCAGACTTTTCAGATCTAAAACACCAAAAGATTCATAAAACACATTCTTACTAACATTCAAAACATTCAGAACATTTAGTGTAAGACACAAAAAAGCATTTCTGCATTTATGAACCACTCATTAAATGTGTGGTTTTCAGCAGTCATCATAGTAACAAACACACTCGTACTGTTTGTGTTTTTATTGAACATATAGTTAATTATTTGACAGTTAAGGTTGGTGATCTGATTATTGAGAGGTTAAATAGAGTTCCTCCTTTTCTGTTCATTGCTCTCCTGTAGAGACTCTGAATGGTTTTAAATACCTGCCAACATTCTGTGATTGCACTTTAAAGTTTACAGAGAATGTTTAGTTCATTTTTAAGAAACCAAGGCAACGGCTGAATCTAGTTCTTTCAAAAACAAAACTTCGCTTCTATGATGTTGGTCAGGAATGGGTCTATAAAAGCCTGGTTTAAAGTGTAATTTATTTAATATGACAGTTTGGTATGAGAGCCTGGGGCCAAGAACAGAAATAAATTGGTAAAAACTGTAAATATGTAACTGTAAAAGATTCTGCTGTTGGTTTATTGTGTGTTTTGAGTCATCCAGCTTCTATGAATCTTTAGGTTACTAAAGATTTACTCTGACATTCTGCTGTAACATGGATTGGTACAGGTTTGAGTTCATTGTTGTCTCTGTGGTTATAATGTGTTCAGACCCTGAAGCAGCAAAGCAGCAGTTTCATCAGGTTCTGGTGTTTTTTCCTCCAAACTTGTGCATTTCTACCAAAACGTTTTTGCCAAAATGTCCAGGTTGTCATTTGCAAACATGAGGTATATGGCGATTTATTTATTTTTTTATTTTTTTTTTTTANAAAAGCAGGGGATTCCTCCATTCCTCCTTGTATGAACTTGATTATTTTTCAGTGTTTTTCTCATAGTGACACAAACAGAGACTCCAGCAGCTTCTAAATATTTAGCTGGAATTCTCCTTTACCTCCTTCATCATTGCACATTGTTCAGTTGTTGTCTTGCTGTGATCTTTGCAGGACATCCAGAGCAGCAGCAGCTCTAAAATCCTCTGTTACTGGACAATTTGTCTGACTGTGATTGACGAACACTCTGGTCTTTAGATGCTTTTGGAGGTTTTTAACCTGCGTCTCTACAGTTCTTCTTCTTNGACGAACACTCTGGTCTTTAGATGCTTTTGGAGGTTTTTAACCTGCGTCTCTACAGTTCTTCTTCTTCTCCTCTGAAATGAGGTTTGATGAGTCATGATGTTTGTTGAGAAGAGAGAATCTGTCATTAGCCAGACTTTGTGTGTTTTTTTAAATAGAGCAGAGCTCCTTTACAAACAGGGAAACACCACAGTAGCACCTATTTAACTGTAGCAGATATTTATGAGAGAACATGGCTACGCTATGCTGTCCGCGTCTACCTATTATCATAATTATCATATCACATTAAAACTGTCACTGTGTTATATTAATTACCATATATACACAAGTATAAGCACGAATATTACCAAATTTCACAAAGCAAATTGGGAGATCGGCTTATACATGAGAAATTCAAATTTGATCCCAGAGAACAAAATTTCCAGGGGTGGAAATACGTATTGGTTTATTGGTGTATTGATGTATTGATTGATTAGCAGCAGAGATGTAGGTGTGTGTGTTTAATGTTAAGTAAACTCCACCTTTGCTGATCAAATCAAACAATGCTGTTGAAAGTGGAAACACATCAATGTTAGCTAACATGTGTTCAGATGAACACGTGTTCAGGTTAGCGTGTGCTTGTATGTTGTCACCATGTTGCTCCATTCTCCTGTTCAGCGTGTGAAGGCAGCACATCTTCANTGTGCTTGTATGTTGTCACCATGTTGCTCCATTCTCCTGTTCAGCGTGTGAAGGCAGCACATCTTCACATCACGTGAAGCAGCATGTGGTTTTCCACATGTTGTTTCTACATCAGATTCAGCTTCTTCTGTCATAGTTTTCTTCTTCATGGATCAAATGATGCTATGACTAGGAAAGGATCCACATTCATCTTTGTTACTCTGATTTACTTTGACACCATAGAAACTACTTCCTGTTTGGAGTTTCTTTCTCCATCCCCAGACATATCTGACCAATGAGCAGAGAGAGAGTGTTGCAGAAAAAGTAGGATGGTGTAACATCCAACCCATCAGGTGCAGGACTAAGTCAGAGTTTAGCAGTAAGGAATAAACCTTGCCTGAGAAAATGTTGCACTAATAAATCTTTTTTCAGGAGCTGTAAACTCAGTGTGGGCTGCCTTTGAAACTTAACCAAACCAAATAATAGTAGTAATAAATAATAGTAAATGCAGCATAGGAACAATTTAGTGCCTGATTCAGCCCAGAGCAAACGATCTGCAGATCTGAAAACAGCCTGTCGTATGGATGCATCTACAGATCCATAACAGCAGGATGTGTTGCAGAGCTGTTATACTGCCTGTGTTTGTGTGCAGATGTCTGTATTAAAATGGAAACCCAGATTATTATGGGATGTTGTAGCAATACCTTGGAAGGTGTTTTCATTGATGGCTTTTATTCTGTTCTCACTGAGCTTTAACTCCTGCAGGGTGGAGGGCAGGTCAGAGGGCACGGCCTCTAGAAGGTTCCCATCCAGGTACAGACGCCTCAGCATCCTCAGACCCTGACACACACACACACACACACACACAACAAACGTACTGCAAAAGTATCAGAGTACACAGATAAACACTGTTCCCAAAATATTATTCATGAAAATCTCAGACTACATGATCTCAGCTCTGATGTTCCAGTTCCAGATTAATCCGGCACAAAAACTCCAGGTTGGAGCCAAATTGCTGTTTTTGTCCATCACATCACTCGCTAAGTGTGTGTTTTAAGATGAGTCCTGACCCAAACACACATGCATTTACACACACACACACACACACACACATTTTCAAGCACGATCAGGTAGTTTGTGCGTCTAGTTTGAGTGGATGTGTGACTGATATTGCCCATCAGCTCTTGCTCCTGCTTTTCTTGATTTATTATGATGTGATTTGCTTCAGTTTGGTTTTATTTCTGTGTGTTTGTGCTTTTGAATGTCTTGCTTTTATTGTTTGTGTAATTTTATCTTGTTACAGTGTTCTTTCTGGATGCTGCTGTCTTGGTGTGGTCTCCGTTACAAAAGAGATTCTGAATCTCAATTGGACTTCCTGGTTAATTAAATAAATACATGAAAAGCTTGTGAGAACAGCAGTGAGCAGTAGCCAAAGCGAGCATCAGAGGAGGCGGAGCCACAGAAAGCTTCTGCCTTTTCTGTTTCAACTGCTTTTACTTTACTTTTGATTTTTCTACTGTTTTGCAAGATGAACGGCACTCATAAATGTAATGTATTATTATTTTTATTATTATTATTATTATTATTATTATTATTATTATTATTGATTTATTATAAAATAGCACAAACTACTAGAACAATGAGCAGCTCCTTGTTTGAATCCACAATGACAAAATCAAACATCATAGTGACTACTTGCGTGGTTTTAACTTCTTGTGTATTTTAACTTCTTGCATGTTTTTAACTTCTTGCATATTTTTAAGTGCTTGCATGTTTTTAACTTCTTACATGTTTTGTAAGTGCTTGCATGTTTTTAACTTCTTGCGTGTTTTAACTTCTTGCATGTTTTAAAGTTCTTGCTTGCTTTAACTTCTTGCATGTTTTTAACTTCTTGCGTGTTTTAACTTCTTGCATGTTTTAAAGTTCTTCTTGTTTTAACTTCTTGTGTCTTTTAACTTGCATGTTTTTAAGTGCTTGCATGTTTTTAACTTGTGTGTTTTAACTTCTTGCATGTTTTTAATTTCCTGCCGGTTTTAACTTCTTGCATGTTTATAACTTCTTGTGCATTTAAACCTGTTGCATGTTTTTTAGTTCTTCCATTTTTTTAAGTTCTTGTGTTTTTTAACTTCTTGCGTGTTTTAAATTCTTGCATGCTTTTAACTTGTGTGTTTGAACTTCTTGCCTGAGGTTTTTAATATTGATTTTAGAAGTCATTTATCTCCTCACAGGTGAGAGATGGTGTAATTTGTGCTGAGCTCGCTGTGTAAACAGAAACGTACAAGTAGTTGTGTGATTGGTTGTGTGATGGTAGTCATGTGATTTGAGCGGTTCAGTGATTTTGGTTTTTCTGAAGTCGTGTACTCTGAGTTTGGGCTTAGCGTGTGAGCTGGCCATACTCTGAAGGCTTTGGCATCAATGCCAGCTGAGGTGAGTTTGTTTTTCTTCAGATTGATCCACTCCAGGTTGGGAATGCCGTTGAAGGCCTCGGTTGGAATGCTGCTGATGTTGTTACCTGCAGGTCAGAAAAGTCAAACTAGTCAGTTCATACGACTTTCACTGTGAAATGGCTAAATCAGCTTCTTTCACTGACATAAAACATACATGACATAAATATGGCACGCGTGACATTCATATGAACATTATGAGGTACCCACTGAGAAAAACATGGTGGCAGTGGACAAGGTGGGTGGAGCCTGAGTGAGTTTTTTGGATGGAGAAGAAAGGCCACCCCCCATAAAATAAGCATTCAGTCTTTGTGTGTGTGTGTGTGTGTGTGTGTGTGTGTGTTGAGTCCAGTCTGAGGGTCTCTGTGATCACAGCTGTCCTGCAGCTTTCCGCGTGCTAAGCACAAAGAGTCACTTGGTGATAAGAAAACAATAACTTTACGAGTGGCTACCTAGTCATTTTCCTGTGTGAGTGTTCAGGATTCACCCGGTATTTAGTCCTCTGCAGGTTTTCATTAAGCTGCACTGGACTGACTCGTCTGGACTCGTTCAGACCTCAGAACAACATTTACACACGTTAATTACAGATTCACAGCAGTAAGACCTTCAATCTAACAGCAGGAAACATGGTCAAATTAATATGGAACTTTCTATGCTTAACGTATTCATATGATGTGCGCAATATTTAGTCAAGTCACTTGATGAAAATTGTAATTGTTGCTGAATTGTTGGGAGTATTTGCTGAGAGCATCTTTTCAGTGCTGAAATGTTTCCAGTGTTTGCTCTGAAATGTGACTTTTCTTGGTGCTGAAATTTAGAATGTTTTCTCGATGTTGAAGTGTTTTCTCTGTGTTGAAATATTGCGAGTGTTTTCTCGTTTCTGAAATGTTGCGAGTGTTTTCTCATCACTGAAAGCTTGCGAGTGTTTTCTCGTTTCTGAAATGCTGCGAGTGTTTTCTCAGCGCTGAAATGTTGCGAGTGTTTTCTCAGAGCTCGTGGCAGCAGAAAGGCTGACTTACCCTCCAGACTGAGAGACTTGAGTTCGGCGATGGCCAGAGGAGGGAAATAAGTGAGTTTAGCATTTTCACACGTCATGGTGACATCAGAGACGTCACATCCTGGAAACAGTCCTGCTCTGTTCCCAGCCTCCACCTCCTTCTCCTCTCCTCCCTCCTTCTCGCCTGGCTCCTCCAGCTCATCCCCTCTAGCAGCAGGAGCTCTTGGCATCGGGGCAGGAAGGAGGTCAGGTTCTTCTGGTTCATTTGGAGGCATCTGAAACACATCTCCTCTTAACCACACCTCCTCCTCTCCCTTCTGCTTCTCCTCCTCTTCTACAGCAAGTACATGTTTCCTCAGAATCTCCTCCTGCATCCTCCTCTCCTCCTCCAGTTTCCGTTCATTCTCCCTTACCTCTCTCTCTGCCACCTCCTTTTTCCTCCTGTCTTCTTCCTCTTGCCTTCTCCTCTCTTCCTCCTTTCTTTTCATTTCCTCTTCCTCTATTTTCATCCTCCACTCTTCCTCTTCTTTCTCCACCTGCAACCTCAGTGCTTCCTCTTCCTTCCTCCTCCTCTCCTCCACCAGCTTCCTCTGTCTCTCCGCCTGCTCCTTCCTCTCCTTTCGTCTCTTCTTCCTAATCTCATCCTTCCTCTTTAGGCGCTCTTCCTCCTCACGGTGCTCCTCTTCCTCTCTCCAGAGGATACGCTGGATCTCCTCCTGGGTCAGTGGGGTCAAGGGCTCCTTGGGGTCACTGGGAACTGGGGAGTCACCAGAAAGGTCAAGGCTGAGGTCACCAGAAAGGTCAAGGCTGAGGTCAGGGTCTAGGGCGGTAGTAGGATGGTGCAGGAGCAGCCAATCAGAAAGCAAAAGGAGGAGAGGTGGAGGAAAGGAAAAGGTGACAGTGTGGAATGACAGAAGAATGGAAGTGGATGAAAAGATTAGAGGATAAACAGGGAGAGAGGAGAGAAGGAAGCAAGAAAAGCAGGGAAATGTAGAGAAATAAAGAATGCTTAAAGAGAAAGATAAGAGATGGAGGGTAGAAATGAGGACCAACAGACAGACAGAAAGACAGACAGACATGTTGTTAGTGCAACAGACACCCAGATTTCCCAGAGAGACAGACAGAAAACATCCCACAGACTGAGAAAAAACTTTTGGGTGGAATTCATAAAAAATCACAGTAACTACACACTGTCACTCTAAATAAGCACGGTGATAACTGATTTAGCTTTAAGAGTCACGATTTATCCTGATTCATCTGGTTTTAACTGACATGTTAAACCAGCAAAGAAACAGAAACTCTGAGTTAGAGCTTCATGTTTTAAGTGATCGACATTAATATAAGAGAGATAAGTGATCCACTCTCTACTAGGAGTCCTGTGCACGGGGGGATGGAGTGTGGTGTTTGTGTGTGTGTGTCACGTGTGTGAGAGACAGAGAGCAGTAGATGAGGTTTGATAAAGAGTCTCAGAGCCAGTAGAATGTGTGTGAGATCAGATCAAATCTCTCCATTTAAATAAACTGATCAGCTGAGTGATCACTATTGATCACTATTGATCACTAACACATGTGAGACAAATACAGTTTAAAACATCATCAGATTTAATACAGATGAAATTTACGTCAGAATGAAACTCGTCTTCATTTTAGTGTCAGTGTGTTTTATGAATCACTTCCTGACATGTAAATAAGGAAATACTGTAGTAACACCTCTTTAAAGACAAACGATAAAAGATGGTAACACATGTTATGAATGAGGAAATATGGTTATGTGATGATATTTGCCCTTATTGACACGTTAAAGGATCATACTAGCCATCTTGCATGTTTGAGCCTAATATATTCAATTTTCATACATGTAACATTACTTACAATCATTTCCCAAAGCATACTACTGGAACGGTGAATTAAAAATGTTTTTCCTACCTTCCAGACCTCTATTGGTTTCAGTTCATTCTGCTATTAAANGTGGAGTGAATGTATGCCTCCACCGGGGAATATAGTCCCAAAAGAAGACCTGCATTTATGGAAATATTTAAAGGACCGTGACTTCATAAGGCTGCATAACTATTAGCAGGAGAAACATGGATTTTTATCACTTGAACATTTGATTTTGAAAGATTAAGAGACTTTGCAAAATATCAGGAAAGCTGAAATACAGTTTTATCCTTTGGGAAATGATTGTCAGTAACGTAACATGTATGAAAATTGAATATATTAGGCTCAAACATGCAAAATGGGTGGTATAGTTCTTTAAATCGTCATCTCTTACAAAGATGGAGCTCTAAAATCAAAGTTTCTGTTTCTCTGCTGGTTTATCATGTCAGTTTCTTTTTAACAGCAGATGAATCAGGATAAATCATGACTCTTAAATATGAAGCAGCTCATTAACATGATGATCTTCATGTTTACCTGAAACACACCTGACAACAATGCTAGCTCAATGTGATATGCTGCTCTGATTAATGTTAGTGAAGTTTTATGAATGAGCTTCAGTTATCACAGCTTTTATTTAGTGTGACGCCGTGTAGTGATTTTTTTTTTTTAATGAATTACCAGAGGTTTTTTTTTTTTCTTGCAAAGATACTTCAGATCTTCAGATGATTATTGGTATCACATTATATCTATAAACAGCCAGTCAATATATGGATCATTGATCAAATCCTTAGCACAGAGGGACTGGATCACTTGCTGTCAATCAAACTGAGTCAGGGACTTTTTTTTTTTTTAGAAGATTCTGTATGTTTGTTGTCCTACCAATCATAAGTCCTGTCTTCGTTCTGATTGGACGGAATTGACAGTAAGGTGAATCCTGGACGTGTTGGAAAGAACATGTCATATCTCCCAACAAGTCACATACAGATGTGTTTAAACTTTCACAACATGTGAGCTGAAGTGACCAAAATGTGCTGCACACATTTTATAAAACCATGATAGACAGAAACAACATGGAGAGGCAACAAACTCAGAGCTGTCAGAAAATACAGTCAAATAAGGAGGAGTTTCATTCCAAAAATGTGTAATACCTCAGTAAGTCTACCTAAAATATATCTATATATTTATATTATTAAAATATAAGCTATGATAAGGACAGGTTCAACTGGCTAACAGTTGTCAATGAGCATTGTCCCAGACAAATAAATAAATAAATAAATACATTTCAGAAAAGACCTTATTAAATGTTCCTTCCCATTTTTTATAATAATGCTTATAACAACTCACCATGAGCAGAGTGCAGAGGATGATGATGATGAAGAGGCTCAGTGCCACAAGAAGAACTGACTGATCAGCTGAGTGTTTTTATATATCAAAGTTGTTGATTGCCAATACATGTAAGGCAAATACAGTTTAAAACATTTCATGCTGATAAAAAGCATGGAGTGAATGTATGCCTCCACCGGGGAATATAGTCCCAAAAGAAGACCTGCGTTTATGGAAAAGTTTAAAGGACTGTGACTTCATAAGGCTGTGTAACTATTAGCAGGAGAAACATGGATTTTTAAGGTGGGTGTATCACTTGAATATTTGATTTTGAAAGATTAAGAGACTTTGCAAAATATCAGGAAAGCTGAAATACAGTTTTATCCTTTGGGAAATGATTGTCAATAACGTATGAAAATTGAATATATTAGGCTCAAACATGCAAAATGGATGGTATGGTCCTTTAAGTCCTCAATGTTTGTCTGCAGAGCAGAACAGCATCACCGATCTGAACTCCCTCATTCATGTCTGAGCTCCTGTCAGCTCGACATGCTGCTGATGACTGAGGGATCGTGCTGCCATCACGTCGCGGAAACCCTCCCTTTCTTTAAGAAAGACCAAACCTCTGTGACACCAACGGTCTTTAAAAATAACCCAGGTGTTAACTTTCTGTACCTGAAGCTTTTATCTGCAGAACTTCAAAACATTAATATATATGAGAAGTTGCTACAGAGCTAAAAACCTGTTTTCATAATGAACAATCTACAAATTAAAATGATAGATTTTGGATGATAAATTTCTTTTTAATTGATTCTCAGTTTTGGCATAATTTCTTTAAGTTAGGATAATATTCTACTTAGCATTTATGTTGCTAAGAAGTGGGGTGAACCAACACCACGAGATGCACCTTAAAGTAGAATATCAGTAGAAAATGCAGCCTGTTGAACCTGTTGCTCTGAAGCTTTAGAAGTGAAACCAAATGTGAGCACAGCTGAAACATCTGTTACCATCTTCACTTATTTTGTAAAACTCGATACCAACACAACTACATCAAGGCTCCTTTTATACCGCAC
This sequence comes from Lucifuga dentata, assembly GCA_014773175.1. Lineage (NCBI taxonomy): Eukaryota > Metazoa > Chordata > Actinopteri > Ophidiiformes > Bythitidae > Lucifuga > Lucifuga dentata. The sequence goes on along the minus strand of VXCM01006820.1, from coordinate 24,600 downwards.
ATCTGGATTTTTCCTGCATTCTGATTGGATCTCAGTAGACGGGTTATTAGGTGGTTCACATTTCCTCTTTGCTCCTTGGACGAGCTTCGTCCATTTTTAAAATAATAAGTTTCTGTCACTGTTCCATGTGGAAGTACACATTTCTCTTACTAATAATAAATAAAGTTATTAAGTTATTAATTAATAAAGTTATTCAAAGTAACTTTATTAATGAGAGTGAGCAGGAAGAGGAGGCGGGCTGATGTTTTAAATGCAGCTCGCTGTGAGTCAGACTACACCTGTATGTGGATTTGTTTCTAACCTGTCCATCTGCTGCAGTTTTTGTGTTGTTTCTGTTCTAAAGCTGAGTTGACTGAGGTTTGAAGAACAAATGAATGAAACTCTCCGTGCCCGTTTTGACCATCTGACGCTCTGATTTCTGTTGCGTCTGAATGTTGCACCATGGCGTCGTCACATGTTGTGTTTCTACCTGGCTCCATGCAGATGGGGCAGCACTGTCTGGCAGGGGTGGAGGGGTGGTGGCATGTCAGTGTGGGACACGTGATCTCATCACAAACCACCTGACCTCCCGCACAGAGACACGTCACACAGGGCTTTGGAGACCAGACGGCTTGATCAAACATGGTTAGCCCTCGATACTCACACTGGCCCTGCTTACCTGAAACAACACAGTTAGTCAGGCTTAGTTATGAATCCTCATCACATAAACTACACTACTATACACTGTAGGTGGTCTAATATCTGCACTGACTGGTTAAAGGTCCAATCTGTGAAATAAGTTTCAAGTATACAATGCTTTATTGTCCAGTGTGCTGGAAATTGATCTTTGGTCTCACCACCAACAAAAACACCACACCTACATCAAATTCAACAACATAGAACACAAAACATACAACACAAAACACAAAGGCAGATAACAGGAATAAAACAGTATGGTTGCTTATCTAAGATATAAACACATTAGTGGAGTTTATTAAGGAGGCCTGTTATGGTTACATTCACATCATACGCTGAAGTGACCCAGATCTGATTTTTTCATATCAGATCTGGACCACTTGCATATGTGGTCCTAGATCTGATCCATATCCAGTCTCTGGCTATGCAACCGCTGTGTGTCCGCTCAGATCAGAATTCATGTGTTTTTTTTTTTTAAGTCACAAAAGCTCACTCACTCACAAAAAAANAAAAAAAAAAAAAAAAAAAAAAGCATTGTTGTTTCTGATCTCATAATTTTAAGCGTAAGTCTGTTTGAACATTTAACAGCATTGGAAAACTTTGATAGATCATGTTCGTATGTTATATGTATGTTATATGTATTATATATATGTGAAGACACATTGCAGGGGTTTAGGGTTTTTATTCCAGATCAGAAACATTTGTCTGGACTGGAAGTCGGAGGTGAAATGATGCAGTCTCAGCTTGGTTTTCGCTTTAATTCTGTCTCTGCTGCTGTTGATGAAATGACCATCTGACAAATGCATCTACAATTTAAGTTCACGTAAGCTTTGTGGTTCTTTTCTGACATGTTTATTGGATTAATTTTTCAACTCAGTGTCGACTTTGACCCAAACAAAGATGGGCAGCATCATATCCAGCTGTCAGTTATGCTTCAGTCAGGAAAAGTCACATAGATAGAAGTCTACCTTATTATACAGTTTTGGCAGCATGAAAGAAACATCTTACAAACAGATATTTTACTTATTTTTCATTAAATTTTTATGTATCCAGACTGAAATATCTTTGAATTTAATTTTTCACAGATCGATCAGTCTTAAATTAATACATTCACACACATCGACATTCAGAGCCACTCAGACTGTACAAACATACAGGCGATACGGCCTTAATCATATGATGTAAGACAATATGAACAATGCAATGCTGGATGATGTTGTCATGGTGATTTTAGAAGTAAATAGTACTGCAAACTGTAACAACATGAATAAAAATGAATCAGTGTAAAAGTAGAAACAGAGTTTTTCCCTTCAGTAAAAATATAAATAACTAAATCCTGTAATATTTGAGCTTGTAAACAATAACTCAGATTAGCTTTAGCTGCTCATCTTCAGTCGTTATAAAACATAAATAGTATCAGCAAATAAAATGAGCTCAGATTTTAACGTCACATGGAAACAACACAAGCGAAACCATCAACCTAAAATATAAACACTAAGAAAAAAATACAATCAAAACTTCAAAGTAAAGTTTTGAAAAAAATTTGAAAAAAATTATAAAGTGATGTTAAATTTTTGGTGCAAAAGTAAAGAGAAACAAAATGGATGAAATCAAATGAGTCAGAATGTGTAAAACATGTCACACACGTACACACACACACACGCACACAGTCCATGATTGAGGCAAAGAACTCAGCTGAAGTGAGCGTAGTGGCTACGCAAACACTGTTAGCTTAGCCGCTACGCTACACTACACTGTACGACACTATGTCAGAGCATTAAAAACTATTTCCTTGTCAGGATGTTATATGCTGTGTGGAGCTTTTTTTAAAACTCTGTTAAAGTTTTTTTTTTTTTTCCCNTTTTTTTTTTTTTTTCCCTCTCTTTTTTTTTCATGTTTGGTCTCCTATATCTTCAACCAGACAAAACATCTCCCAAACTTCACTCCACCGTTAGCTTGTTCTGTCACAGGAAGTACAGCTAGCTAACGCTCCAGCTATGCTTGACTGAGTCAGCATCACTTCCTGTTTGTTTTGTGTTTCAAATCAGCTGATTGGCTCTCCTCCTCATGTGACTTTCTTGGTATTCACCAGGTGTTTCTGCTTCAGGTAGAGAACCTAATTAGTTGTGTTTCTACCTTTAGCTGGTATCCAGTTAGCTTGTAGCTGAAGCATTTCAAACAACACAGGAAATAATTCATCAGACATTGAGCTGATACTTTAGGGCATGATTGTTTAGTTTCTTTTTGTTGCACATGAAGTGAAAATGTGTCAACACACCACGCCTGTTATCTTTGTGCCAATACATGGTGACCCATACTTAGATTAACCCATACTTGTTCCTTGTTGTCTCGTATTGGTTTAATTTGCATTTATTCTCAGCAAAGTGCAGAACAGAAGCTGTGACTGGACTGTGATAATACGAGTGCTAAGGAGTGCTAGGCGGCTAGCTGATGGTTTTTTTGTTTTGTTTTTTTTTTTNCAGACCGGACTGGACTTTCTGGTGTGCGCCGCAGCCTGCCGTAAGTGCTTGTGGACCGGAGCATATGCTGCCGCGCCCAGAGTGTATCCTGCCGTGAGGACTAGTTTTTGCCAGCACACCTCAATTCAAGAACCACTATCCAAACAACTTCACACATGGCACTGCACGTCTTTGGGTTCTGATCAATAAACCTGCTGAATGTCAACTTCATACAGTACCGGGTTCTAGAGATGTTGGTGCCACAGACAGATTTGGTCTTTATAGTTAGATGATATATGGCACAAATCTAACAAACACTTAAATGGCTGGTGAGCCTCTTGTGTTTTACAGAGTTCTTATATGTAGGATTCAGACTGGCAACCTGTGGGTCACCCTTAAGCCTGACACATGGACGTCTGTCATCAGCAGCAGTAATCACTACCTGCAGCAAGCTGAATCTGAAGCCGTGCAGCCTGTACTTTGCTGTCAGACCAGACAAAGCAGTCATTTGTTTCCACCCCTCCCCTCGCTGACCTCCAGCTTCCAGCACACGGAGGCTTTGACTGGCAGTGAGTCATTGTGAAGGAGTGTAAAGTATCAGGAAGACGCTGCTGTGTGTGTTTAAAGTCTGGCCTCTATCCTCTCTAATAGTGATGTAGGAACACAGGTCGTTTACAGGCTCAGCTTCTCCTCTTAAATACTGCCTGACTTATTGTTCTTTGTGCTCTGTGAAGCAGATCATCACACACTTTGCTGCTTCTCACCTTTACAATATTTGGCCAGATTCATATAAAAATCATGCTAACTACACGCAACACACTAAGTAAGCACCGTGATAATTAAAGCTCATTCATAAAGCTTCTCTTACGTTAATCAGAGCAGCATGTCACATGCAGGTAGTGTTGCTGTCAGGTGTGTCACAGGTAAAAGCCAATGAAGATCAGCATGTTAATAAGCTGCCTCATATTTATGAGTCAGGATTTATCCTGATTCATCTGTTAAAGAGAAACTGACACGTTAAACCAACAAAGAAACACAAACATGCTTCCATGTTTTAAGAGATTAACACTGAGATAACAGGTAAATGTGCATATTAGTCTCCGTAGTGTGTGTGTGTGTGTGTGTGTGCGCGCACAGCTCAGCAGATGAGGCTTAATGAATAAGCTCAGAACCATGAGAATATGTGTGAGATCAGATCAAAACTCTCCATTTAAAGGAACTGACTGATCAGCTTAATGTTTTTTTTTTATTGATCAAATGTATTGATCACTAACACGTGAGACAAATACAGTTCAAAATGTCACCCAGATTTCATACCGCTGAAATTTTTGACCAGAATGAAACACAGTATTTTTCCTTATAGACATGGTAAGCCGTTTATGAATCTGGCCCATTATCTTCTTGTCAGAGCTCCTCTCTTTACTCTGTCAGGAGGGTTTTCTTAAAGTATGCGCCATTATTCATCATATTCTCCTTCCAAACTCGCTTTGAATATTCTCGATGCCATGAAGAACAATGTTGTCTTATTTTAGCCTCTTTACTATGTCCATCAGTCTGCGTTGAACATTGTGTTGTTCATTCAAACTTATGAACATCATGATGTTTTACGTCTTATCTGGCTGACTTTAGGAAGATTAGCTTCAAATTCACACTGATGTTAGGTTGTCTGATCTGAGGCCGTCAGCATGTTACAGTGACAACAGCTGAAATGAGGCTGAGATTAAAGATCCATACCACTCATTTTGTATGTTTGAGCCTAATATATTCAATTTTCATACATGTTACGTTACTGACAATCATTTCCCAAAGGATAAAACCGTATTTCAGCTTTCCTGATATTTTGCAAAATCTCTTAATCTTTCAAAATCAAATATTCAAGTGATACACCCACCTTAAAAATCCATGTTTCTCCTGCTAATAGTTACACAGTCTTATGAAGTCACAGTGCTTTAAATCTTTCCATAAGTCTTTTTTTGGGATTATATTTCCCGGTGGAGACATACGTTCACTCCATGCTTTTTATTGCACTTAAACACTAAAATTACGGAACTTCTAAAAAAAAAACCCTGAATACACGTCTTGTTGGTGATGATGGATTACCTATCCCAAGAACGTTTCAAGTATCAACAAGTTGATTTTCATAGCAGAATGAACTGAAACCAATGGAGGTCTGGAAGGTAGGAAAAACATTTTTAATTCACTGTTCCAGTAGTATGCTTTGGAAATGACTGTCAGAAATGTTACGTGTATAAAAACTGAATATATTAGGCTCAAACATGCAAAATGGGTGGTATGGTCCTTTAAAGCTGAGCCCGCTAACACTCTCCCGCTAACGTTCTCTGAGCTTCCTGTGGCTTCATGTTACTCTGTGGAGTTGGAGCTCTGTGTGGGATTTTTCAACACACACATGCTGTTCTGTCCTTTATGACATGCCTGATGTCACTTTGCCATAATTGTGAGAACATAGTGAGCTCAGAAGTCACGATGGAAAAGTCTAACCAAGCTGTGTACATACAATTCATTAAAATTAGGAGTTTTGATGAAGAACATAACTTGTTTTAATTCATGCAGTGATTTCATTGTTCAATTAACTGTCTTATCACTCTATTTTAAAGGACCATACCAGTGATTTTGCATGTTTGAGCCTAATAAATAATACTTGCACACATGTTTTGTTCCTGCCAATCATTCTCCCCCCCAAAAAAAGGGGAAAAAAAAGCGTATTTTAGTTTTCCTGTTGTTTTACCAAACCCCCTAATCTTTCAAAATCAAATCAAACTTTAAAATTCAATGTTTCACCTGTTAACATGTATGTTCAAATTTCTCGGTAAAAGCAGTTTTTCTCCTGGGATAAATTTCCTCTCAGAGACATAAGTTTTCCTCCATGTAGGTCCTTGTTGGATCATTTAAAGTTACTTCAACAAAAATGTAATGGATGACGTGTTCGCTGCGATGGATTATTTATCTCACATCTCTACAAGTTGATTTTTATATCATACTGGAATGAACTGAAACCAGTGGCAGTCTGGAAGGTAGGTAAAACAATTTAAAATGTGTTGCTCCAGTGTATGTTTTGGAAAATGATTGGCAGTAACGTAACGTGTGTGGGTGTGTGGGTTTTTACACGATGAGTGGGCTGAACAAACACAAAGAGCGTTCACCAAGAATTCACCCAGTCACTTTTCGTCATTTTAATATGTTACCATATAATGCAACAGCTCATTTTTCCTTCAATAATCTAAACTCAGAATGCTCCAAAACCAAAGAATTTAGTTAGTAAAAATATAAACAGTATTTAGACCCTTAAAACAAAAGGCTCCTTAAGTCTTCTTTGGTAATAATATAACTTTTTTTTTTTTT